>JAJIBD010028716.1:0-14622 GCA_021461705.1 Cryptotis parvus
GAAGTGGAAGATACCAACATACAGCAGCAGTAACCCTCCCCAACGCCGTGGCTTCACGCTGGGAAGTGACATCTGATTTCCGGGCTGTGGCCGGAGCTCAGAGCACTGCGGGATTCCCTCAGAGTGGGACCTTCTTCAGGCCAGAGACCACAGATCCACACCCCCTGCGGTTCGCTTTTACTTTTTTTAGGAAACAGCCCAAGTTAGCGGGAAGAATCTCAGTAAAACAGAGTGTCTGACTGAATAAGACACTTCTGGCCAAAAGTGAGGAGTGACTGAAAAGTACTTAATTTTTCTTTTTCTTTTTTTTTCCTTCTTGGGCCATATCCAGCGATGCTCGGGAGTCACTCCTTGCAGTGCTGGGGACCATACAGATGCCGGGATCAAACCCGGGTCACCCAGATGCATGCAGGCAAGTGCCCTCCTGATGTCCTATCACTACAGCCCCACGGACGCTTAATTTTTTCCTTGGAGGCTTGAAAACTGGCTCTGAAGAGTTCCAGAGACTTCCTAGCAGTGGCGGCACAGCTGAAGTGAACCAGCCTCTCAGGACAGCAGCGGCACCGCGCGCCTGGGTCCTTCTGAGAGCATTCCCACGCCCTGGGAACAGCTGGCCCAAAAGTGGAATTGCTGTATGTAGAGAGATGGGCAGAGAGGAAAGAAATCAAGGGGAGAGAACAAGCGGGTGAGCAGGCACGGAGCTGCAGTTCCAGCAGTGGTAGGTGGGAGGGGTGTAACCACAGACCCAAAGCAGACTCAACAGAGCTGAAAACATGAGAGCTCGTGGCTCCACCCAAGACTTTGCAATGTGTCTGTCAAGGTGACAGGCGGGGTGGAGTGGAGAGGGTGTACCTGCTGGGCTGAACTCCAAGTTCAAAGCTTTTTAGTTGGGAGGAGGGGGTGTCTTCCCAGGTGCTCTCTGCCAACAGGGTCAGTGGTCCACGTGTCCTGCCAACAGGGTCAGTGGTCCACGCGCTCTCTGCCAACAGGCTCAGTGGTCCACGTGCCCTGCCAATAGGCTCAGTGGTCCACGTGCTCTCTGTCAACAGGGTCAGTGGTCCACGTGGTCTCTGCCAACAGGCTCAGTGGTCCACGTGCTCTCTGCCAACAGGGTCAGTGGTCCACGTGCTCTCTGCCAACAGGGTCAGTGGTCCACGTGCTCTCTGCCAACAGGGTCAGTGGTCCACGTGCTCCTGCCAACAGGGTCAGTGGTCCACATGCTCTCTGCCAACAGGGGACAGTGGTCCACGTGCTCTCTGCCAACAGGCCCAGTGGTCCACGTGCTCTCTGCCAACAGGGTCAGTGGTCCACGCGTGCTCTCTGTCAACACGGTCAGTGGTCCACGTGCTCTCTGCCAACAGGCTCAGTGGTCCACGTGCTCTCTGTCAACACGGTCAGTGGTCCACGTGCTCTCTGCCAACAGGGTCAGTGGTCCACGTGCTCTCTGCCAACAGGGTCAGTGGTCCACGTGCTCTCTGCCAACAGGGTCGGTGGTCAACGTGCTCTCTGTCAACAGGCTCAGTGGTCCACGTGCTCTCTGCCAACAGGGTCAGTGGTCCACGTGCTCTCTGTCAACACGGGTCAGTGGTCCACGTGCTCTCTGCCAACAGGCTCAGTGGTCCACGTGCTCTCTGCCAACAGGGTCAGTGGTCCACGTGCTCTCTGCCAACAGGGTCAGTGGTCCACGTGCTCTCTGCCAACAGGGTCAGTGGTCCACGTGCTCTCTGCCAACAGGGTCAGTGGTCCACGTGCTCTCTGCCAACAGGGACAGTGGTCCACGCGTGCTCTCTGCCAACAGGGTCAGTGGTCCACGTGCTCTCTGCCAACAGTGTCAGTGGTCCACGTGCCTCTGCCAACAGGGTCGAGTGGTCCACGTGCTCTCTGCCAACAGGGTCAGTGGTCCACGCGTGCTCTCTGCCAACAGAGTCAGTGGTCCACATGCTCTCTGCCAACAGGGTCGGTGGTCCAAGTGCTCTCTGCCAACAGGGTCGGTGGTCCAAGTGCTCTCTGCCAACAGGGTCGGTGGTCCACGTGCTCTCTGCCAACAGGGTCGGTGGTCCACGTGCTCTCTGCCAACAGGGTCGGTGGTCCACGTGCTCTCTGCCAACAGGGTCGGTGGTCCACGTGCTCTCTGCCAACAGGGTCGGTGGTCCACGTGCTCTCTGTCAACAGGGTCAGTGGTCCACGTGCTCTCTGCCAACAGGGTCGGTGGTCCACGTCTCTCTGTCAACAGGGTCAGTGGTCCACGTGCTCTCTGCCAACAGGGTCGGTGGCCCACGTGCTCTCTGCCAACAGGGGTCAGTGGCCCACGTGCTCTCTGCCAACAGGCTCCAGTGGTCCACGTGCTCTCTGCCAACAGGGTCAGTGGTCCACGTGCTCTCTGCCAACAGGGTCAGTGGTCCACGTGCTCTCTGCCAACAGGGTCAGTGGTCCACGTGCTCTCTGCCAACAGGGTCAGTGGCCCACGTGCTCTCTGCCAACAGGGTCAGTGGCCCCTGTGTGGGGCGGGAAGGAGACCCCTGAGGGCCTCCACATTGTACCCAGAGATGCTCAGAGGAGCGCGTTGGGTCAGCCATAAGCAGACCACCTCAATCCCCGCACTAACCTTTCCGATTCTCCTTTTTGGCCTTCCAAGTATTTCACACTTCCACCCCCAAACCCACAAGTCACTCATGACTCTACACTCACCTCTGGATAATGGCTTCGTGGATTCTACGATACATGTAGCATTCCACAAACAGCCACGGGAAAAAAACCACCTTGGCTTTTCAGCACTTTCATTTGAGAGACGACCTTGATGCTCCAGATACTGATTCCAGATGTCAGTATCGACAAACTTTTCAACCAAAGGAACGATTGGTTTGTCTGTCTGCAATTCGTTTCGTAATTTAGAAAGAAGGGAAATCGCTTTCTTTTCAGCTTCCATGCCTTTCTGCAGAAACACAGGAGAAAAACAGGCAGGTAAAGAACTGCAAGCTATAGCTAATCATACAGAAATACGTGTGTCTATACGGCCCAAGGAGTGCACGGACCCCAGCTCCGCCCCACCCGCCTATGGCTCCCTGACCCCAGGAATGCCCCCTGACACAGCCACAAGAGCTGTAAACACCGTCAACGTGATTCCAAGCCCCAACCCACCTACCCAAAAAAGTGTACAAAAAATGTGTACAAATGCCTCTAGAATCAATTTTTATAAACCTGAACTTAAAGCAAAATTACATTTCAAAACTTCTTTTTCTTTCAGAGCTATAATTTTTTTTTGGGGATTCTGTTTTTTGAGCCAAAGTGCTCAGAAATAGCTCAAGCAATACTTGGGGGGCATCTATGGCACAGAGTCGAAACCTGGGGCTCCCTCGGTCTGCTGGGCTATCCCTCCAACCCCGAAAAAGAATTTTGTTTTTAGGTCACACCCAGAAGTGCTCAGGGATCACTCCTGGTGGGGCTCAGGTGGCAGGGATGAAACCCAGGTTGATCCCAGGCCAGGCTTTCCATGCCACTGCCCCCCCCACCCCCAATTAAAGCTCTTTGGGTAGGGGAAACCCTGTCAGCAGTGCTTAAGGTCTTCTGGTGGCTCTGCACTCCGGGATCACTCCTGGCGGGGCTCAGGGGAAATAACAGGGTGCCAGGATCAAACCTGGTACAAGGTACCTTGCCAGGTACAAGGCAAGTGCCCTACTTACTGTATTATCTCCACAAGGCCTAAACGGAAAATCCCTAAGGGGTCAGAGAGATAGCACCATGGGGAGGGTGCCTGGCCGAGGTTCAATACCCAGCACCCCACAGGGGCCCTGGAGCCTGCCAGGAGATCCCCGAACACAGAGCCATAAGTAGATTCCCCGAACACAGAGCCATAAGTAGATCCCTGAACACGGAGCCTTAAGTAGATCCCTGAACACGGAGTCGTAAGTAGATCCCTGAACACGGAGCTGTGAGCAGCAGATCCCTGAACATGGAGCCATGAGCAGATCCCTGAACACAAGGCCATAAGTAGATCCCTGGACACAGAGCCATGAGTAGGTCCCCGAGCACAGAGCCATAAATAGATCCCTGACCACAGAGCCATAAGTAGATCCCTGAACACAGAGCCATGAGTAGATCACTGAACACAGAGCCATAAGTAGATCTGCGAACACAGAGCCATGAGTAGATCCCAGAACAGAGCCATGAGTAGATCCCTGAACACAGAGCCATAAGTAGATCCCCGAACAGAGCCATAAGTAGATCCCCGAACAGAGCCATAAGTAGATCCCGAACACAGAGCCATGAGTAGATCCCTGAACACAGAGCCATGAGTAGATCCCTGAACACAGAGCCATAAGTAAGCTCCCAGCATTGCCTGGGGTGACCCAAAAACAAAACAAATTCTTCAGTTAAAAATTGAAGCACGGGGCGGAGCGATAGCCCAGCGGGTAGGGCATTTGCCTTGCCATGCGGCCGGCCTATGCCGGCCGGGTTCGACCCCCGGCATCCCATATGGTCCCCCGAGCACCGCCGGGAGTAATTCCTGAGCAAAGAGCCAGGAGTAACCCCTGAGCATTGCTGGTGTGACCCAAAAAAGCCAAAAAAAAAAAAAAAAATTGAAGCACATAGGCGCAGCTCTATCAGAGTCGCCCACCCACATATTCTAGACAGAGAAAGCAGAGGGAAGAGTGTTGTCAGGAAACAGCCCCCCCCGCCCAGCCCAGGCCCCTCTCCCTATTTAGTCCTTAGTGCCTTTTGCTGTTTTCAGGCCACACCCAGCTGTACCCAGAGTCTGCTCCTGCCTGAGCTCCATGATCACTCCAAGCGGGCGGTGCTGGGGATGGAACCCCGGCTTGCCTTGTATGTCTTAGGAGCTAAAATTATTATTATTACTTTCCCTTTTTGGGGTCATACCCGGCGATGCTCAGGAGCTCCTCCTGTCTGCACTCAGGTAGAACTACCTCTGGTGGTGCTCGGGAACCAGAGGAGATGCCGGGATGGAACCCGGATGCAAGGTAGATGCCCTCCCCACCGTACTATAGCTCTAGCCCAGGAGCTAAAACTCTCTCTTAGGGAAAAGCACTAAATGCTTCTGTTAAGGTGTCCACAAAATCTAAAGGTAAAAACACAAGTCTTACCTCTCCATGTTTCTCAAAAAATTCGTTTTTATGCCTGTGCAAGGAATCAATGGCCTTGGTTAAGATCTGCGGTATCCGGTCCTTGATGGTCAAGTAGGCGGAAGGATCTAGAACGCCGCCACGTGCAGTTAGTAGGAGAAGAGAAGAGCAGCACCCTCGCAGCTTCTGGAGCACCCTGCTTCAAACAAAAGTCCCCCTCGTCCAGCTACCGACGGAGGTGAGCCAGCAACGTCTGGCCTCTGATCAGGCACGGGGAGCCTGGCGCTTCTGCTGAGTCCCCCTTCGGCCCAGTGATCATTGCATTGTTCCCCTCCTACTCCTGTAGCCTACTGCTTAATCAGAAACCAGTTTAACCAGGGGAGAGGGCTGAAAAAGGTCACCCAGAAAACAGGCTCGCCCCCCCCCGTCTCCTCAACCCCTTGGAAAGAGGTTAGTGACAGGAAGATAAAGGGAGGCGGAGAACAGGAACACCTGATTGACCAAGGAGATTTCCCTCATTCGGGACTATAGTCTTAGTCAAATGTAAGTCGTCACAAAGACTTCCTTTGGAGGGTTCAGGGCTTACTCCTGGCTCTGCACTCAGGGATCGCTCTTGGCAGGGCACCAGACTATACGGGGTGCTGGGGATTGAGCCCAGGTCAACCATGTGCAGGCAAGCATCCTACCCACCGGCTTTATGGTATCACTGTGTGTATCACTTGTCTTTCCGCTGTTCATCGATTTGCTCGAGCGGGCCCCAGTAACATCTCCATATGACCTGTCTCATGCAAGTAGAGCCCAAGGGCACCTGCTTGCTCCAGGAACATAAAGAGCCTCAAACCATCCCATCAGGTCATGGGAATGAGGTCTATAACTGTTACTGGTATTTGGCATACCAAATACGACACGGGTACCTTGCCAGGCTCTGCGTGCGGGTGGGATCTGATCTAGTACATTTTGGTAGCTCCAGGTTTGTTTGGGGACCACACCCACACTCAGGGCTTACTCCCAGCTGAGCTCAGGGATCACTCCTGGCAGGGCTCAAAGGTTAAGGGCTTCTGAAGTCCCGGTGCCACCGGAGGGCTCCCACCCAGACAGTCCCCTCTCCACCCCCAGTCACAAGCCCGGGAATACCTCCTGAGGACCACTGAGGAGTATAGCCCTACTGAAAAGAAAAAGCTAAAGACGCAGAGGTGCACAAGCCAAGACTTAGAGATCAGAGGGGTCTCCCAAAGAGTGCTCAGAAGGGCCCAGGGCCACTCCGGGGATGCTGGGCTCTACAGTCTCGTAGGCCAGGGACACCCCAGACATGCTAAGGAGTCTGAGGTGCGAGGACCCCACGCCCGCCTCCTGCGGAGCAGGCAGCTGTTCCAGTCCCTTGAGGCATCTTTCCAATGGAAAACCTTTTTCCTGGGAGAGGGGTCGTTAGTGATGAACGTCTGAAGGTTCTAAACAGCACAGACTAGTTCTTCATACCCTCCCCAGGTCACTGGAGACTATACAGAAAAAAGAAAACTTATGCAATCGCTTCAAAAGTTACCAAACTGTTCCCTGAGCCACCAGCAAAGTCACTGTCTTGGAGCCGTAGTGATAACACAGGGGAGGGCATTTGCCTTGCAGCGCCCAACCTGGGTTTAATTCCACAGGTCCCCCCAGCACCGCCAGGAGTAATTCCTGAGTGCAGAGCCAGAATTATCCCTGAGCATCGGTGGGTGCGAACCAAAAAAAAAAAAAGAAGTCACTGTCTTCCAAGGAGTTTTGTCCTACTCTGGAGGGACGATGTCAGAAATAAATTTGGCCCTTAGGATTTTATTGTTTGTTTGTTTCTTTTGGGGTCACACCCGGGACGCTCAGGGGTTACTCCTGGCTCTTCCCGCAGGAATTACTCCTGGGGAAGCTCGGGAAATCATGTGGGATGCTGGGGATGGAACCTGAGGCCCCCAAGGCAAATGCCCTACCGGCTGTGCTATCGCTCGCCGGCCCAGGCCCTTAAGATTTAACAAGTGGATTTCGTTTGGTTGTGAAAACTGTTCCCTGAGCCACCAGCAAAGTCACTGTCTTGGAGCCGTAGTGATAACACAGGGGGAGAGGGCTCGCAGACATGGGGCAGAGCTGCTACTGGCTCTCCCTGTGACCAGCCGCTCACGAGGTGCCCGGGGAGGGATGGTGGGTTCTAGCCCTGGCCCACCATCGCAGCAGAGCCTTGCAACAAGCCAGACGACCCCCACTCCATGAGGGCCTCCATTTTCCACATCGGACTTCTCTCTCGTCAGACCTCCACCCAGCAGACCAGCCTATCAGCGCCCGGCTTGCGGTTCATCAATAATTGGACTTAGAGATGCCTACAAGAGTATGCTACCTGCACGGCAGAGCCTGGCAAGCTACCCGTGTTGTATTTGATATATATGCCAAATACCAGTAGCAATTATAGACCTCATTCCGGAATGGATTGGGGCTCTTTATGTTCCTGGAGCAAGCAGATGCCTTGGGCTCTACTAGCATGAGACAGGACATATGGAGATGTTACTGGGGCCCGCCTCGAGCAAATCGATGATCAATGGGAAGACAGTGATACAGTGTGAAAAACACTCCACAACTTTCCCAGCAATCTACAACACCGAAGCCTATACGGAGGAGGGGGCCGACACGCCTCCTATACTGGAGGGTCTTTTCGTTGGGTTTTAGGCACACCAGTGATACCCAGGAATGACCCCGGCGGTGCTGGGGACCCCGGCCGGCGCTTGCAAGGCGAACGCCCTCCGCTGTGCTTGTGCCATCGCCGCGGCCCCAAACCCCCAAACCCCGAGGATTTTCTATTTCCGCAGCAGGAAAAGGCCCGCCTCGCCTCCCGCATCCCTGACCTGTCCGTATTTTCACTCTCCCTGAATTCTCCAAGCCCGCCCCGCCAAAGGACGTTTCTAACTGCCGCGCCTAAGAGAACAGCCACGACGTGAGCAGGAGCCATCGAGCCCTGCCCCGCGACACCCCGAGAGCAGGAGAGGGGGCCGGGACCTCTGCACCGCTCCTCGGGTTGCGGCCGACCCCCGAGCCCTGCACCCCCCCCCCCGCAGGCCGCGTTGGAGCCCCCCATCCCGCGCCTGAGCCCCGCAGCCCTGACCCCGGCAGCCCGCGTGGGAGTCCCCCATCCCCGACCCCGCAGCCAGTGTCCGACCCCGCAGCCCGTATGGGGAACCCCCATCCGGCGCCCGAGCCCCCACCCGGCGCCCGAGCCCCCACCCCGCGCCCGCGCCCCCACCCCCGCGCCCGAGCCCCCACCCGGCGCCCGAGCCCCCCACCCCGCGCCCGAGCCCCCACCCGCGCCCGCGCCCCCCCACCCCGCGCCCCGCCCCCCACCCCGCGCCCGCGCCCCCACCCCCGCGCCCGCGCCCCCACCCCGCGCCCCCCCACCCCGCGCCCGTGCCCTGCAGCCGCGCCTGAGCCCCCCCACCCCGCGCCTGAGCCCCCACCCGGCGCCCGAGCCCCCCACCCCGCGCCCGCGCCCCCCAACCCCGCGCCCGCGCCCCCACCCCGCGCGCCCGCGCCCCCACCCCGCGCCCGTGCCCTGCAGCCGCGCCTGAGCCCCCACCCCGCGCCTGAGCCCCCCCACCCCGCGCCCGAGCCCCCACCCCGCGCCCGAGCCCCCCACGCCGCGCCCGAGCCCCCCACCCGGCGCCCGGGGCCCCCACCCCGCGCCGAGCCCAGGCGAGCCTGGACCAGACCCGCGGCCGCTCGCCCGCGCCTCGGGCTCGTCGCCGTCCACCCCGCTGGGGACTCGCGGGGTCCCGGCGAGGCCCGACCCCCGGGGCGACACTCGGGGGCGAAGCGCAGCGAGACACGCACCCGACATCCTTGCCCGAGAGGGACTCCGGAGCGGCCGCCATGGTCCGCGCACGCCGGCGCCAACGCTCGGGTCTCACCCGCCGCCCCTCATAGCGGAGGCGGCGCCGGCGAGGAGGAGGAGCGCGGGCGGCGGGGCACGAAGAAGTTTGAATCGGCGAACTTTATTAGGCCCGCCCCGGACACAAACAATGGCCGGCTCGAGGGCGCCGAGATCTTCCGGGGACAAAGGTGGGGGGCGGCGGCGGGCGACGAGGGGCGGAATAAGGAAGCCGACGGAAGGCGGAAGCAACTGGGACCGGGAGGTCCCCCGACCCCTGGGAGCGGAAAAGGTCCCGGCGGCGCGGGTCACGTGCTCGGGCAGTCACGTGGGCCGCGCGGCGTGAGCTCCCCGGGCGCCTGGCGTGATCTGCGCCTGCGCACTGCGGCGCTCGGGGGCGGAGCTGGTGGCCGGGGCCGAGGGGGAGGGAACCGCCTCCTCCGCGTCGCTGCGGCGTCCTGTGAGTTGCGCCCTTCGCCGAGGCTCTTCCGCTCTGGCCGACAGGTTAGTGTCCAGCCTTTCCTGGCCAGCTCGAGCGCTTGTGCGAGGCGGTCCCCAGCTTCTCCGCGGCGGCCTCCGGAGCCTCTGGCGTCCCGGGCTTGTGCCCCGGACTCGCTGTGGCCCCTCCTCGCCTGTCAGTTGCATGCTGCGGGTCGCCCTGCCAGTTGCACCATCGGTGGTGGCTTAGCTGGGGGTCCAAAGTCCTGCCCGCTACACTACACGCGCCTTGGAGCCAGTGCCTCGAGGGTTGTTAACTGCAGAGATGGATCTATGGCGAGGGTAAGGGGGTTCATTGGACGGTGGCAGTTGAGCACCTGCGGTGTACTGTGTTTCCCGCTGAGTGGTGGCCTACCTTTTGGGTGGGGGTTTCTACCTTGCTGTCTGCGTGGGCCCCCTCTGAGCACTGGGTTCTGCCACCCGCGCCCAGCCAGGCAAAAAGTTACATATAAGTGGGGATTTTTTTTTTTTTTTTTGGGTCACACCCGGCGATGCTCAGGAATTTCTCCTGGAGATGCTCGGGGGATCATATGGGATGCCGGGGATCAAACCGGGTCAGCTGCATGCAAGGCAAACGCCCTCCCCGCTGTGCTGTCGCTCCAGCCCCAAGTGGGTACTGTTCAGACAGCTCTAGGTCAGCGCACCGTGATCACCCTGTTCTCTCCTCAGTTTGTGTATTTCTGAACCTTGCCTGGTTTGTGAGCCCAGCTTATCATAGGTCGGTCTGTATAGGGGAAGCTGTAGCATTGGTACTGTCCATCATTGCTGGAGTTCTGACGACGTGGATCGCCCTGGCATAAGATAGTGCTGCTCCTGTGTACTGGAAAATAGAAAATGTGCCCCGAGAGCTTGAGTAGCGTCTTGCATTTCCTCCTAAACACAGGTGCCTTGGCCGCCCAAGCGTGCTAGTGTGGAAATCACAGATGGTACAGCGCGAAGCAAAGGTCCTTCGTGCTCAGGAAGCCCGCAGACACTCAACGGTCAGCAGGAGAGGGCTCCTGCCCTTCCCACTACTGTTTCCTCCATTCCCACATTCTCACAGTTTAAATGGACGGTTGACTCCCTTGCCGTGGTGTGATCTCCCCCACATACACATGGGACGTGAGATTGAGATTGTTGCCAAACCTTTGTTTTCACCCGTGCTGTTAGCAGGGAGAGCCCCTGTTGGACCTGAGCGGGGAAGTCAGGTGGCATGGGGAGGGGGCTGTTCGTATTGGGGCCTGGATGCTCAGGCGTCACTCCTGGCTCTGCACTCAGGGAATCTCTCCTGACAGTGTTCCGGACCTCCAGGAATCGTATCCGGGTCAACCCTTGGAAGAGCAATGCTGTACTGTCTCTCCGGGCCCTTTGGTTGGGATCTTTGTAGGCACTGATAAGTTGAGGACACAGGTAGAGCCAGAGAGAGGTCTTACAGGGGTGAGGGAATTCCCCTTGCACACGGCGGCCCCAGTTTGATCCCTAGCAATGCATATGGACCCTCAGCACCTCCAGAAGCGATTTCTGAGCACTGTTGGGTAGGACCCAAAGAGCAGAACTAGAGCACAGTAGCGTGAACTGGCGTTAAATGAGGAATAGAGAGCGTGAAAAGATGGAGCCGGGGTGCCGGCTGTGTTTGAAGCTGAACTTGCGGGGTTGACTTACAGGAGAAGGAGGTGTTAGCGCGAAGGTGTGTAAGGGAATAAGACTTGCAGATCCCGGGAGAGAGCGCAGGCTCCTTGGCTGCAGTCCTGGGGCCAGAGGCCCGGAAGCAAAAGGCCAAGGGAAAGAGCTGGACCTCCACGGGTGCTTCTAGTGGTGGCTGCCAACCTTCCTGCTTCAAGTGTGGGTCACGAAAAGTTTGGCAACAGTGAAATGTTTCCAGCTACCAAAGTTAATTCAAAATCCACTGTGCAACGAATCCTAGGAGAAGAGTGGCTGTGAGCAGAGTTAGGAGGCCTTGCTTTGGCCGCCAAGGGCAGCGGGGCCATAAAATACGCATGAGCCTTTTCTTTGAAGGGAAATGCACAATCAGGGCCAGACTTTGTTCGAGGAAAAATGGGCTCAGCCCGAGAGACAGAAGGCGCAACTCCCTGAGGTCGGAACCAAGGGCCATGGAGGCGTCCTGGACACCCGAGTCAGCCGGTGTCCAGCGTGTCAGATGCGGCTGGCAGGCCGGAAGCGAGTGGTGGGCGGGGTCTAGAGAGCAGAGGCCGCTGTGGGCTGGTGAATGGATGAGTGGGAAACCCGAGTGAGGTCTTTGGGAGAAGCCGGGAAGAGTAGGAGACAGCTGGAGCATGTGACTCCTTTCTAGAGGCCTGTCGGGTGGTGTCACAGAAGGGGCCATTTATGGGGAAGGCGGTGCCAGGGCAGCCGACAATGGCGGCAACCCAAGATGGAGGTGAAGAAGCGGAGAGAATGGCCTCTGGGAGAGGGTTGGGCCATGCCTTAGGCCAGAGGAGACGCACTTTGATACGCAGATGAAGAACCTAGAGCCAGTATCAGCTGGAGGCACCGGGCTGTGGGCAGTGGGGGAGAGCTCGTGGGCGCCTCTCTCATTGTTCCTGTTTTTCACCCCCTGAGTTCATGAGACCTTTGTGGAGGGGAGAGTGGAGGGAGGCGGCCCGGAGGGGAGAGTGGAAGAGGTGAGGGGGGACCGGAGGGGAGAGTGGAGGAGGCGAGAGGGGACTGGAGGGGAGAGTGGAGGAGGCGAGAGGGGACTGGAGGGGAGAGTGGAGGGAGGTGAGGGGGACCGGAGGGAGAGTGGAGGAGGTGAGGGGGGGACCGGAGGGGAGAGTGGAGGAGGCGAGGGGGATTGGAGGGGAGAGTGGAGGAGGCGAGGGGGGACCAGTGGGGGAGAGTGGAGGAGGCGAGGGGGACCGGAAAGGAGAGTGGAGGAGGCGAGGGGGGACCGGAGGGGAGAGTGGAGGAGGCGAGGGGGGACCGGAGGGGAGAGTGGAGGAGGCGAGGGGACCGGAGGGGAGAGTGGAGGAGGCGAGGGGGTCCGGAGGGGAGAGTGGAGGAGGCGAGGGGGACCGGAGGGGAGAGTGGAGGGAGGCGAGGGGGACCGGAGGGGAGAGTGGAGGAGGCGAGGGGGGACCGGAGGGGAGAGTGGAGGAGGCGGGGGGGACCGGAGGGGAGAGTGGAGGAGGTGAGGGGGGACCGGAGGGGAGAGTGGAGGGAGGCGAGAGGGACCTGGAATATGCTGGATTGTTCTCCAGGCTCAGGGCAGGAACCAGCAGCATGTGAAAGTGAAGCCAGGTGCTGGGCTGGTTTTCTCTGCACCCACGGTTGGTTAAGGTTAGTTGTGAGTTCAGGTGAGATCTGGGACAGGGAGAGAGCACAGCGGGGATGGCTTTTGCCCCGCACTCAGCCAGCCTGGGTTAGAGAACCCCATGGGATCACCTGAGCCCTCCAGGCTCCGACCCCTGAGCACAGTCAGCCAGGTGCGCCCACAACCAAAACTTTCTTTTTAAGTAAATGAGGACCTTTATCAAAGATTAAGTGGTTGTATATTTGTGAGTGCGTTTCAGGATACTCAGTTCTATTCCATAGGTCTACGGGTCTGTCTCTATACCAATACCACACTGTCTTAATTACAACTGCTCTGTAGTAGAGCTTGAGGTTGGGGAAAGTGATACCTCCCATCTTCTTTTCCCAAGGATTGCTTTAGCTATTCGTGGGGCTTTATTATTCCATACAAATTTCAGGAGTGTGTGTTCAATTTCTTTGAAGAACATCATGGGTATCTTTATAGGGACCGCATTGAAGTGGAGCAAAGAAAGCCTCTTCAACAAATGGTGCTGGGAAAACTGGGCAGCTACATGTAAAAAATGAACTTAGACCTCCTTCTAACGCCATGCACAAAAGTCAGATCAAAATGGATTCTAGATCTTGATATCAGGCATGAATCTATAAAGTACATCGAAGAAAACATAGGAGAAACGCTCTACGACATCGAAACGAAAAAGTATCTTTAAAAACGACACACCACTGACCAAGCAAATGGAAGCAATGATAAACAAATGGGATTATATAAAATTGAAAAGCTTCTGCACCTCAAAAGAAACGGTGACCAAGATACAAAGACAATCCACAGAGTGGGAAAGGATATTCACCCAATACCCATCTGACAAGGGGTTAATATCCAGGATATATCAGGCACTGGTAGCACTCCACAAGAAGAAACAGCCAACCCCATCAAAAAATGGGGGAGAAGAAATGAACAGAAGCTTCCAAAAAGAAGAAATTCGAATGGCCAAAAGGCATATGAAAAAGTGCTCTTCATCTTTAATCATCAGGGAGATGCAAATCAAAACAACAATGAGGTACCATCTCACCCCACAGAGACTGGCACACATCCAAAACAGCAAGAACAACCGGTGCTGGCGTGGATGTGGGGAAAAGGGACTCTCATCCACTGCTGGTGGGAGTGCCGACTGGTCCAGCCCTTTTGGAAAACAATATGGGCATTCCTCCGAAAGCTAGATATTGAGCTCCCATTTGATCCAGCAATAGCACTCCTGGGAATATACCCGAGAGACCGAAAAACACAGAGCAGAAACACTATCTGTACTTCTTTATTCATCTCTGCGCTATTCACTATAGCTAGAATCTGGAAACAACCTAAATGCCCGAGAACAGAGGACTGGCTAAAGAAACTGTGGTTCATCTACACTATGGAATACTATGCGGCTGTCAGAAAGGATGAAATTATGAAATTTACCTGCAAATGGATGGACATGGAGTCTATCATGCTGAGTGAAATTAGTCAGAAGGAAAAGGACAGATATAGAATGACTGCATTCATTAATAGGATATAGATACCAGTGTTTTAATAAATATGGGAAATGGTAATGGCAGATTAAAACTCACCACTGAATATACACAAAGAGACTTAAGTGATAAACTCTAAATATCTGCAGGGCTAGCCATAATGTGTAAAATAAGAGGGAGAGAGATGCAGAGACAGAGAGATAGGTAGAGAGAGAAAGAGAGGAAACTGGGGTACCTGCTATTAAGGTGGTCGGGGGGACGGGAGGGGAGGGGTACATTGGTGGTGGAAATGGGGCACTGGTGGAGGGATGGGTGCTGGAATACTGTATTACCAAGAACCAATTATGAACACCTTTGTAATTGTGTGTTTCACGGTGGTATAATAAAAAAATAAAAAAAAAAATAAATAAAATAAAA
>JAJIBD010028718.1:0-17742 GCA_021461705.1 Cryptotis parvus
CTGGGTGTGGTCTAAATATAAGCAACAACAATGGAAGACTGTGGATCCAGTCAGCACATGCAAAGGCTTAAGAAACCGGAGTTACCTTCTAACGCCATGCACAAAAAGTCAGATCAAAATGGATTCTAGCTCTTGATATCAGACATGAATCTATAAGGTACATCGAAGAAAACATAGGAGAAACGCTCTATGACATCGAAACGAAAAGTATCTTTAAAGACAACACACCACTGGCCAAGCAAATGGAAGCAAAGATAAACAAATGGGATTATATAAAATTGAAAAGCTTCTGCACCTCAAAAAGAAACGGTGACCAAGATACAAAGACAATCCACAGAGTGGGAAAGGATATTCACCCAATACCCATCTGACAAAGGGTTAATATCCAGAATATATCAGGCACTGGTAGCACTCCACAAGAAGAAAACAGCCAACCCCATCAAAAAATGGGGAGAAGAAATGAACAGAAGCTTCTCAAAAAGAAGAAATTCGAAAGGCCAAAAGGCATATGAAAAAGTGCTCTTCATCTTTAATCATCAGGGAGATGCAAATCAAAACAACAATAAGGTACCATCTCACCCCACAGAGACTGGCACACATCCAAAACAGCAAGAACAACCGGTGCTGGCGTGGATGTGGGGAAAAGGACTCTCATCCACTGCTGGTGGGAGTGCCGACTGGTCCAGCCCTTTTGGAAAACAATATGGGCATTCCTCCGAAAGCTAGATATTGAGCTCCCATTTGATCCAGCAATAGCACTCCTGGGAATATACCCTAGAGACCGAAAAACACATAGCAGAAACACTATCTGTACTTCTTTATTCATCTCTGCGCTATTCACTATAGCTAGAATCTGGAAACAACCTAAATGCCTGAGAACAGAGGACTGGCTAAAGAAACTGTGGTTCATCTACACTATGGAATACTATGCGGCTGTCAGAAAGGATGAAATTATGAAATTTACCTGCAAATGGATGGACATGGAGTCTATCATGCTGAGTGAAATTAGCCAGAAGGAAAAGGACAGATATAGAATGACTGCATTCATTAATAGGATATAGATACCAGTGTTTTAATAAATATGGGAAATGGTAATGGCAGATTAAAACTCACCACTGAATATACACAAAGAGACTTAAGTGATAAACTCTAAATATCTGCAGGGCTAGCCATAATGTGTAAAATAAGAGGGAGAGAGATGCAGAGACAGAGAGAGAGAGAGAGAGAGAAAGAGAGGAAACTGGGGTACCTGCTATTAAGGCGGGTGGGGGGGGGGGGAGGGGGGGGGTACATTGGTGGTGGAAATGGGGCACTGGTGGAGGGATGGGTGCTGGAATACTGTTTTACCAAGAACCAATTATGAACACCTTTGTAATTGTGTGTTTCACGGTGGTATAATAAAAAATTAAAAAAAAAAAAAAAACAAAAGCAAAAAAAAAAGAAAAGAAAAGAAACCGGAGTTATACCCTAGTAGTGGCCAGATGGCATGTCTGGGGCACTCTGTGGCCCCCTCCCACCCCTTTACTGTGCCCTAGAATGGAACTACAGACCCCAACAAGATTCATTTACCTCAGCACCCCTGATCCCACAACTAAGCAAGATACATCAAACGGAAGAAAAGCGAAACGGGTGTTTATGCGCTGCACACCCTTCCTAGACTCTCTGGGCTGAAGCTCCAGCACATTTCCTACAGGGCCAGAGACGTGGCTCAGCACTTGCATGTGTGAATCTGAGTTGGATTCCCAGACACACACTCACCACCCACCACCAGGCTCCTGGACACGGGCATGGGGGGAGAGGGACTTGGGAAGAGGGGCACTGAATGACCCAGGGTATTTCCCCATCAGAACGGCCCAAGGCTGGTTTTCCTAACTGCCCCAATCTCAATTGATTTTTTTTTTTAGTTTTGGCTTTTGGGTCACACCGGTAGTGCTCAGGGTTTACTCCTGACTCTGTGCTCAGGGATCACTCCTGGCAGGGCTCGGATGTCAGGGATCAAACCCAGGTAGCAGCATGCAAGACAGTGCATTAGCAACTATAACGCCAACTATAATACCAACTATAGCTTCCAGGCCCCCAATCTCAAGCTACATGTGCCCTCTGCTTCCTGCTGACCCCATAGCATACATGCGGGGGTGAAGCCAGCCTGGTCTGCTCTAGGCTGCTCTCTCCTTTCAAAGACCCCAGCTTTCCCACCTATACAAATGGAATCAGGTTTGCTTTGCACGTGGCTACTCCCAGTACCACACAGGTTCCCCCAGGGAAAAAAAATATTTAAAAAAAGGACCGTAGCAACAGTACAGCAAGCGGGAATTTGCCTTGCACCCAGCGGACCCGGCTTCCCTGAGCATCGCCAGGTGTGGCCCGAAAAAAGGTTTTTAATTAAATTAAATTTTAAAAAGAACAGTTGGGTCTCTCGTGCTACAATTTGCTGCGAACGTGTGTTCTGGGAAATCAAACCCAGGAACCAAGTCCCCAGGGCAGGGGGCAGGTGGGCGGGGCGCGCAGCTCGTTTTTTCCCAGGACTTTCCTTTTCTCTCCCTCTGACCCCTGGGGCAGGGTCCCGAGTGACGTCACTCGGGAGCCACAGCCGAGGAAGCCTCCTTTCCCCAGCAGCCGGGGGAGGCGGAGTCGGGGACCCCGAGCCAGGCGGTCACCCAGCACGGGCTGGGGGGCGCGGGAGGGATGCGGCGCTCTGGGTGTCGGGAGGTGGGAGCGGGGGTGGGCGCGGAGTCACCAGCACAGCGCCGAGCGCCCCTTCCCGCCCGTGGGACCCGGCGAGAAGACCTGAAGGTTCACTTTAGACTCGGGCGGGAACGGGGACAGGGGCTCCCCTCCGCATTCTCAGACGCTGCGGGTCCTTCTCGGACGTCCTCCGCATCCTCCGAGCGTCTCGGGACCTCAGAGGTGGCAATGGGAACTCCGGAGCACCCCGGGGCTGCCGGCAAACGCACAGCGCCCCGAGCCGGCCCCCGAAGACCAGCGCAGCCGGGAGCGGCCGCCGCTGAGTCACCGCGCGCCTGCGCCTGCGCGAGTTTCGGGAGCGCGCGGCCGGCCTGGGGCGGGGCCGGGGTGGGGGGGAGTGCGCAGGCGCGGACGGGCTCCCGCGACCCCGGCCCTGGGCTCCCACCGGCTGGGCTTCTGCACCGCGGTGTTGCAGCGGAATTAACCGTGCGCGTCGCTCGTCGTGGACGTGCTAGGAGCGCGGCTGGAGGAATCAGCTCCGTCCCTCTAAGTTCCCGGTTATTCTGCGTAGTTTCCTTTCCGCGATCTGCAGCTGGACGCGAGCCCAGAACCTGGTGCTATCGCTCCGGCCCCAAACGCCGAATTTTTAATTGGGCTTCCCTAAGGGCAGGTTCCTCTCGGCCTGATTCCTCCCCGCCTCACTCACATCGCCCGCTCTGAGTCCCAACTACGGGACGGATGGGTCCCCTGGTCTCTGGACTCTGAAGTGTACCCTCATAGTGTAGGTGGAATCCCAGCCCTAGCCCACCCCTCCTGTCTCAGACTCCTGGAGGGAGCAGCCTGACTAAGCTGAGATGAAGTTACTCAGCGCTGAAATGAACAGTGCGAGCTCCCGGCAGACTTTCACATAATTACATTTGCAAATGAGACAGAAAATGCTGTCCGAAAACGTGTTCAGCTTTATGGTTTGAAAAATGTAGCCCCCTTCATCCCTGAGTATTTTCCTAAGGAGGAGTTCTGTGGCTGTACCCTCAACTCAATTGAAAGCTTCCCTAAGACAGTAACTGCCTAAATAGGCAAAAATTCCAAATTTTGGGTGGTCAGAGACATAATACAGCGAGTAAAGCACTTGCGCGACACCTCTGGGAGTGATCCCTGAGCACAGGATGAGAAGTAATCCCTGAGCATTGCCAGGTGTAATTCCCCAGCCCCCAAAAAAAATTCCAAATCTTTTGAAGCTGTCGTGGGAAAGACAAAGCCAGGAGTTGAGAGAATGGTAACAGAACCCAAAGGCACTGTGACTGCTTCACGGGTCAGTCACTCTTGACAATAAGGAAAAAAATGTGCCGAGTGCAACTTGGTTTGGCAAATCAAAGTGACAACGGATAGAACAGAGGGGACAGGAAGAACATTGGTCAGCTAGAATTTCTGGTTTGTTGGCTCTCCTGTGATCTACCAATAACCATGGTGAGCACACTTAAGGGCAGGGGTTTTTTTTTGTTTGTTTAGTTTTGTTTTGCTTTTGGGGTCACACCTGGCGATGCTTAGGGGTTACTCCTGGCTCTACACTCAAGAATTACTCCTGGCAGTCCTCAGAGGGCATATTGGATGCCGGGATTCAAACCTGGGTCACCCACATGCAAGACAAACGCCCTACCCGCTGTGCTATCGCTCCTGCCCCAGCACGTGTTTGTTGTTGTTGTTGTTGTTGTTGTTTTGCTTTTTGGGTCACACCCGGCAATGCTCAGGGGTTACTCCTGGCTCTACACTCAGGAATTACCCCTGGCAGTGCTCGGGGACCATATGGGACGCCGGGAATCGAACCGGGCCGGCACAGGCCAGCCGCGTGCAAGGCAAACGCCCTACCGGCTGGGCTATAGCTCCGCCCCCAGCACGTTATTTTTAAGTGGTTTTGTTGCATTTCAGGAAATAGTCCTCAATTGTTCCGATGGGACAAACATCGGATTATCTTTTGGTGTGTGGGGTGGAATTTGGGCCACATCTGGTGGTACTTAGGGCTTACTCCTGACTCTGAGCTCAGGGATCATTCCTGGTGGTATTAGAGGGGACCATTTGGGGATCAAACCTGATATAGGAGTACTTAAGCAAAGAGCCTTAACCTGCTGTAGTATCTCTCCAAACACCTTTTTTTCTTTTGATGGGGGAAGCCACACCCAGTGATGCTCAGGGATTGCTTTTGGCTCTGCACTCAGGAATTACTCCTGGGGAACCATATAGAGTGTCAGTGACCAAACCCAGGTCAGCTGCAGGCAAGGCAAGCCTCTACCCACTGTGCTGTAACTCCAGCCTCATTTCTTTTCCTTTTTTTACAATTACTTTAAAATGTTTTAAATTATGTTACCAGCAAGCCTCAAGGTGCCAACTGACCTTGGTGTTGCTTTGTGTGGTATTCAGGGGACAATGTCATGAAGAGGAGCAAAATATGAACTCAGCCCATTGATCCATCTCTCCGCCCCCCCAGGTACTATTTGAAAATTCAGACAACTCTGAATTTTGGCCAGTTTGTGAAAATGAGGAAAAAGACTTGGGATCAGAAAAAAAAACAGTTCTGGGGCCGGAGCGATAGCCCAGCGGGTAGGGCGTTTGCCTTGCACTGCGCCAGCCTGCGCTGGCCCAGGTTCGATCCCGGCATCCCATATGGTCCCCTGAGCACCGCCAGGAGTAATTCCTGAGTACAGAGCCAGGAGTAACTCCTGAGCATCGCCGGTGTGACCCAAAAAGCAAAAAAAAAAAAAAAAAAAGAAAGAAAGAAAAGAAAAAAAGAAAAAAAAACAGTTCAAGTGAGTCTAACACAGATATTTCACATTGCTATGATAGCTCTTGCTTAGACTTGAGGCCAGAGAGATAGCACAGTGGGTAGGCACTTACCTTTGCATGCACCTGACCCAGATTTTTTTTTCTTTTGGGTCACTCCCGGCAATGCTCAGGGGTTTCTCCTGGCTCTGCACTCAGGAATTACTCCTGGCGGTGCTCGGGGACCAAATGAGATGCCGGGATCGAACCCTGACCGGCTTGAGCCGGCCGCGTGCAAGGCAAACGCCCTACCCGCTGGGCTATCACTCTGGCCCCCTGACCCATATTTGATGCCTGGCACCCCATATAGTTCCTTGAACCCACCAGGAATGGTCCCTGAATCTCGGAGAGTCAGGAGTAAGCCCTGAGTACTGCCAGATGTAGCCCAAAACACAAAGAATAAAAATAAAATGTCAAAAAAATTAAAACTCCAACAGCCTGACAAGTGACCTGGTGTGTCTTGCAGGGTGACCCAGGAATCAGGATTCCAGCTCTACCTAGACATACCGTCCTCTCAGCCTCTTGGACCTGCAGTTTCCCCTCAAAGCTGCGTGACAATAGAGCAGAACATCCAGGGAATGCTTCCATGGGTCGAGTCTGATTTCAGGCTTACTGCATGTGTCTTAAGCCCCTTAATCCTCACCACAATCCCACAAGAGACGGATGGCGGATATTTCCATGTTGCTCTTGAAACAGCGAAGCTGAGGTTCCTCGGTTGCTAAGATGAGCCTGAGTCGGACCCCAGAAGGCTGCTTCCAGGCTCTCTGTCCCTGGAGCCAGACGGCCTGAGCGCATGGAGCACATGCAGCTCTATGGCACGCGCCCACAGTAGTGCGTTACCACAGGTTAACGGGAAAGCGTTTGCAGGGTTTGAGCACGACAGGTGCTCTAGGAGCCAGCCTCTACATCAGCGGAGAATGTTCCGCCTCGGCAGAGAACATGTTCTCTGGAGCAGAGACACAGAAAACGCTGTGACCGGCGTGCGGCTTCTCCCCAAAGACAGAGGAGCATGAGAGAGTCTGAGTGCCTGCCCACTGAGGCTAGCCTAACACACTGCTCTCATTTTCGCTCATTTTTTATCTCCTTTTTATTGCATTTTGGTCTTGTAAAGAAAAATCCAGGTTGCCTGCATTAGGGAAACACTAAGCCTGATGTCCTGGTCAGCGGAAGCGCATGAAACATGGCAGCAGTTGGGAGAGGCCGCGAGGGCTCAGACTCACACCTCCCTTTGCCTGGTGGCCCCTGACTCCTGCCGGGCCCAGGGAAGAGCAGAACTTCCCCCTGCGGCTGGATGTCCCGGTGACCCACCTGCACCGAGGAGTCTTGCTGTCCCCCTCAGATACATGCATCAGTCTACACATGCCCATTTGCATGGTGGGCTCCAGGACCTGTGTTCCACTCTCATCATTCACACATACTCTAGGCCACATGCCTGCCCATGCAACATAAAATCCGAACCCGTCACCCAGGCCAGTGGCACAGAGAGGTTTGGGGTCTAGCGCCAGGCCGCAAGGCAGGCACTCAGGCATCATCTGGCCACAGAAACTCACAAGCACATTTCCCCATGGGCTCTCGGTACAGTGTTTGCACACCTTCCACCCATAATCACACAGATACTACACACACACACACACACACACACACACACACACTCACTCACTCACTCACAGCCCCCTCCCCCTCCTATTCCCAACACCATCAGTTGCATCAGGGCTGGTTTTCCATTAGCTTCCTGCATGCTACATGATCGTCGCTGGTTCCTTACCACCTTGATGGTCAACTTCACATGAAGTGGAGGAGGGAATGGATTTGGGACCAGTAAAATAGCCCTGTTTCTTACACACACACAGCACAGGGTGTTCACGGAGTTTCAAATCTACCACATTTACTTGGAGGAAGCAGATGGGCAAACAGCACAGCTCCTGGTGATAGTGAACAGCCTGTGGCATGGGTGGGGCGGAGGTGGGTGCAGAGAGGGGGAGTCGGAGGGAAGGACCACCTTGCCCCTCCCCGCCTCACTGTGGAAGCACTCTGGTTTCCACCAGGCAGGTGTGTTTCTCCATCTCGGTCTCTTCCTTTCCAACTGCCCCTTCATCCCCAGGGTACAGCTCTTTCCCCTGGCATGGGAAACCCTCAGGAAAAGCAGATCAAAGGGGCTCTGCTTCAAGGGGGTGTGTTCGCACCTCTCTGAAGATGGATGGTGCTGGATCAGGGCGGGGAGTTGTCCTTGTCCTCCAGGGTAAACTCTCTGCTCCTCCACAAGGAACCTTGTGGGCCAGCGCGCAGTTGGAGCCGCCCAAGCCAGCCGAAGCAGGAGGGAAGTCTGAGACGGGTGCCAGGTAACTCCTGAATTCCTGAGACACTGTCCCCAGTGGATGCGGAGAGAATGACAGTTCAGGTGCTCTGAATGATCTCTGACTCCCCCATTTTAGAGAGACCCTGGTTTCAGAGGCGCGAAAGGAAGTCACCCACTTGTCCAGAGGCTAGGAACAGGCTTTCCCGCAAGCTGAAGAAAGCAGGGGTGGGTTGGGGGCACATACACAAGGCAGGCTGGATGGCAGAGCACGGGGCTTTAGGACCGGGGAATCACTTTACAGTGGTGGGTGCCTGTCACTCTAACCCAAACACATAGAATGGTTAATGCCAGGAGCGGCCACTGTGTGAACTCTGGGTTTCAGCTTCATCACAGTGGAGAAGCACTGTAGGGGCGGGGGGCACCAGGGCAGCAGAGGGGGACGGGCAGGAGGCATTTGAGGAATCTCCCTCTCAGTTCCGCTAGGAGCCTCTAACTGCCTTCCTAAGGCCGACAAAAGCAGTGCACTCTGGGACATACGGAGGCAGAGACTGGCGCAGCTGGAGACAGTCAGAGCGTGGTGAGGATGGACTGGCACTTTATTGAGACTTTCTCCCGGGCGGACCACTGGAGTGCTATGGAGAGGCACAGCCACTGCTGAGGCACATAAGCTTCAGAGAGCCTCCCTTGGAAGATCTCTGGATCCTAAATCCTCCCCACCCCACAGAAGAGCCAGAACTCCCTGGAAACCCACCTCCCCAAAGCTGGGCACCTATCAGGCAGATAGGGCCCTTAGGCGCAGGTGACAGGCCTGCAGGCAGGTGAGCTGGTGAGGCTGGGAGGATCCAGAGGGAAGGAAAGTGGGTGGAAGGGAGAAGGGTTGAGGGGCGGGAGGAGCTGGCTGAGGGGCTGAGCACAGCCTTGCATGCAGAGGTGGGGTGCCATCCCCAGCACCATGGGAGCACCTGGGCACTGCCAGGCCTGGCCCAAAGACAAAATCGAAAACAAGGTGGAAAAGCATGTACAGAGACTGCGGCCCCCTAAAAGGGAGACCCGCCTGAGCCTATCAGCCTCCCTCAAGCCCCCTGAAGCAGTGGCGAGGGGTGCCACCACCCAGCACCACGCGCCCTAGGGCTATGTCTCCATTTCCTCCCCGTGAAACAGTGCCAGGGGGCACTTATGGGCATTGAGGACAAGTGTGTGAGGCCAGCTTGGGCAGAAAGGCTCAGAAAGATGCTCCCTGTGGACCCAGGCACCCCTGCAGCCTTTCTGCCAGACCTTCAGCACTGCCCATGCTCTGAGCAGATACAGTGCCCCCCCCCCATCAAACACACACGCACACATCAGCATTCAGGGATTCCGAACATCCGTTCTCTGCCTGCAACAGCCTGGCTGCTAGTGGCCTTCTTCGCCCAAACACATGCTTCTTCCTCTGCCAGCCTGCACAGGGCCCAGGAGCTCGCTTTGCTCCCACTCACCTCCTCTTCCTCCATCATCTTCCTTCTCTCCTCCTGGCTCTCCCTGGCCCCACCGCAGCCCCCATGCACCCCACTGCCCTGAAGGTGGCTGCACAGGGTGGAAGTAGGGGCAGTAGCCCTTCCTCTGTCCCCCAGCCCCACCCAGATTTCCCCGGATCTCTAGGCCGAGGTCCTGGAGACTCCCATCAAGGTCCTGGGCCGTGGCAGGGCCGGGGGAGCAAGGGCAGGTGTCAGGAGAGCCTGAAACTGGGGCATCCTCTGGGACACAGAGGAGGGCGGGAATGGCCACAGGTGAGCCCCAGGAAGGCACTTCTGTCCTCTGGGGAAACAGGCCCTTAAGTGTCCCCAAGGAGCGAGGCTGCCCCCAGAGTTTTCCAAGACATGCAACAGACAAAGACACACCACAAACCAACGCACCCTCAGAGCCCTTCCAGAACTTTCCCTCATTTCCCAGGAGTCAAGGACCTGAGTATCTGAACACACACACACACACACACACACACACACACACACGCAGCGCATACCACCCCCAGTCTCGGGGGTGATAAAGGGCTGGGAGGGGGCGTTGGGGAAAAGGGAGATTGCTGGGACAGATCCTTCTCCTGGCCTGGGAACTCTGGTTCTCCTTCGGAGGGAGGCAGCCATGACCATCTGCCCAGCCACAGAGGAAATGAGGAAAAGGACCTGAGGACAGGCTCAGAACCCAGGGAGGCCCAGACCCCCACAGTCACCTACCAAAAGTCACCCCAAAACAAAGTGGTCAGGGTAAAACAGGGAGGGGTGCCACAGAAGAGTGCACAGCCCCCTAGATCTCTGGGTCAAGGACGGTCGAGCTGCTTTCGGCATGCCCACTAGGGAGCTGGAGAGAGGTGCCCAGAGGGTGGGAGTGGCTGCCCAGGGTCCCGCCACCTCCCCCTCTCCTCAGTCCCTCCCTCCCACCCCCACCCCACCACACCCCAGCCTCCAACAGCTCCCACACTTCCCGTGCACCCCTTGGCTTCTTGCCAATGAGGCCCAAAGGGCTGAGGCACCAGGACAGTCAGGGCACAGGCTCCTCCGCCACAGGGCCCCGGGCACAGCCCCCTGCCCTAGTGTTTCTTATAGCGATTCTTGGGTGTCTCCGTGCAGCCTGTCTTGTCACAGTTGGGGTTCCCAGGGTTCTTGCCGAGCCCAAGGCTCCCCAGGAGGCCAGGGAGCTCCTGGGTGATGGCACGCTCGATCTTCTCCAGGAAGCAGCCCCCCATGTAGGAGCACTGCTGCGACAGGAGCTTGAAGCCGGAGATGGGGTTGATGCCGAAGAAGTCCTTGTAGGCCTCGCGGTTGGGGAGGTCGAACTTGCTCACGTTGGTCTTGGCCAGGATGGTCTTGAAGATGTAGAACTTGTCGGGGTCCTCCACGATGTCCTTAAAGACCAGCTCCCGTCGCTGAAGAAGGTCATCTTGTCCTTGTAGGTCTGCAGGTAGCGGTCGACCAGCAGCGCGCGTGGATGCGGACGCGCGGATGGCATGCTGGCGGATGAAGGCGATCTTGTTCTCCAGCCGGTTCTCAATCACCTGGTTCAGGTCCTCCAGCAGGGAGATCTCCTCCTGCAGAAAGAGCTCACGGTGGGTGTCGGCCCGGTAGTCCTGCGGCCAGAAGGAGCTGACATAGACGCGGGGCGGCTCGGTGACGTTGATGAGCGGCGCCAAGCTCCAGAAGAGGGCCCCGTAGACCCGCATTAGCATCTGGCGTGGCCAGGTTGTCGGCCTTGTTCAGGATGATCCGGATCTGGGACTCACGGCCCTTCAACTGCCGGAAGAGTGTCTCCAGCTCCAACCCCACGTCCAGCTTGGTGGGGTCGAAGACGACAAAGATGAGGTCGGCTCTGTCGATGAACCACTGGCACACGCCATTGAAGGGGTAACCTGGGGGGAGGGCCGAAGGAGCGCCAGATCAGCTGAGCCTTATCGGTTACCCCAACCCCCACACACCCCTGTGCCCACAGCCCTGGCAGAGGAGAGTCTGCTACCAGAGGTTTCCTGGGCTTCTAAGGACTGACTCGCTCCTCTCCTGTCCCTTGCCAACCTTCCTCCAGTAGTCCAGCCCTTGTGCAAATCTGCAGCAGAAGGGGCCAGAGCACCAGCACAGCAGGGAGGGTGTTTGTCTTGCACGCGGCCAACCCGGGTTCCTATCCGGCATCCCATAGGGTTCCCGAGTACTGAGAGGAGGAATTCTTTTTTTTTTTTTGTTTTTGGGTCACACCCGCGGCTCAGGGTTTCTCCTGGCCTGCACCAGGAATCACCCTGGCGGTGCCACCATGGGAGCCGGATCGAACCAGCGGATGGCGGCGGCAAGGCAACGCCCACCGCTGGGCTACGCCCGGCCAGAGGAATTCTTTTTTTTTTTTGGCACCGACTCAGGGGTTACTCCTGGCTCTGCACTCAGGATTACTCCTGGCGGTGCTCGGGGACCATATGGGATGCCGGGACGAACCCAGGCCGCACAGGCCGGCCGCTGCAAGGCAAACACCCACCCGCGCCCCGCCCCAGGAGGAATTCTTGAGTGCAGAGTCAGGAGTAACCCCTGAGCATCACAGAGTGTGACTCAAAAAAGCAAAAATAATTAATTGATTGATTGATTGATTAAAAACTGCAGCAGAACCCAAGTCCCAGGAAAGCAGGTGCTTTTCCATAAGGAGATGTCCTCCTGGGAGCAGGACAGTGGCAGAGGCCCATGCAGCAGGAGTGGGGAGGGAGGCGCATCACGCAGGACTAGGAGCGGAGTCCTAACGCAGAGCTGCGCAGTGCCAGCCACACGGTCCCTTCTCGCTGGCCACCTTGTTTTCACTACAAAACCATGAGATGGACGAGAATGCCCAGTCGGCCTAAAGACCGCGCTGATGCTATGAAATAGGAACGCGCCAGCTAGCCCTGCCAGGAACACCCAAGGCGCCGGTCGGTTAATCCCGTAACATTCGTTTCCAAAGTGAGGAGCCTCTGATTACCTGTCTCCAAATGTGTGTACAGAAATCAGCGGCCAGCGGGTGGTCCGAGCGCAAGTGAGTGTCGGTGACCAGGAGGCTGACTAGGGGGCTCCGAGAGAGACAGACCCTCTCTGCAGACTCGACGGCTACCCCGTGCCCACCCAGCCCAAAGTGCATTCCCTGCCACGTGAAGACCAGTGGGGCCCTGGGTGGGTCTCCACAGACAGGGGTTGAAGTGGGCCTAGAGGGTCAGGTTTACCCCTGACCAGGTGAGCCTGAGGTCAAGCACTGGCCCAAGGTCAGTCTAGGTCATGAATCTCCGGGGACACCCGGGCCTCATCCAAATGGTTCAGGCTCAGCCTGTTGCCCCAGGACCTCCTTCAGGAGGCCAGTCCACACATCCTGGGGAAAGCACTGCTGGCCTCCAAACAGCCTGGGAAGTAAATGCGCCAGGCAGCCCACACCCAAGTGTCCCCACAGTGACCCATGAGAGGACAGGAGGGAAAGGATCCGTGCCCTGCCCTTCCCCCACTTCCTGGCCCACTGGCCTACGGCTCTTCCCCCTCAGCTGGCTGAAGAGACAGAACTTACCTCTTTCCTGCTGCTTGCGGTTCTCAATGATTCCCGGCGTGTCCACGAATGTCACCCGTTCCAGAAGCTTGTGGGGAACCTCGATGCCAATCAACTTCTCCAGGAAATTCTGGCCAAACTTCTCGAGGGGGAGAAGGAGCGGGCACTGTCTGCAGCCATGACGATGCCCTCGATGGTCTTTAGCTTGGGCCGCTGCATGAGAACCGTGAACTCGGATGTGGTGGGCTCAGCACCTGCGGGGGATGCGGTGAATGGGCGCAGTTTGACTTGAGACGCCCAGAGGAGGAACGGGAGAGCCCGCCCAAGCATAGAGCCCCTGGCTTCTTTTTTTTCTTTTTGGGTCACACCCGGCTATGCTCAGGGGTTCCTCCTGGCTCTGCACTCCTAGCGGGGCTCGGGAGACCATATGGGATGCTGGAGATCAAATCCAGGTTGGCTCCCTGCAAGGAAAACGTCCTACCCACTGTACTGTTGCTCTGGCCCCCAGCCCCTGGCTTCTTTTTTTTTTTTTTTGGGTCACACCCGGCGATGCTCAGGGGCTACTCCTGGCTCTGCACTCAGGAATTACTCCTGGCGGTGCTCGGGGGACCATATGGGATGCCGGGATCGAACCCAGGCCGGCATGAGCCGGCCACGTGCAAGGCAAATGCCCTGCCCACTGGGCTATCGCCTCGGCCCAGCCCCTGACTTCTTTAATCCCAATTGTCATGTAATAAATGAAACAGAATCCCTGTGAGGGATGCCACACAGCACAGGGGGCTGTACTGAGCATGTGCTCGGCGACTTGCAGAGCACAAAACATAAAATGTTCCGGTTAGGGCCGGAGCGATAGTCCAGTGGGTAGGCGCTTGCCTTACACGCGGCCGCCCATGCCTGTCCGGGTTCGATCCCCGGCATCCCATATGGTCCCCTGAGCACCGCCAGGAGTGATTCCTGAGTGCAGAGCCAGGAGAAAGCCCTGAGCATTGCTGGGTGTGACCCAAAAAAAAAAGCAAAAACAAAAAAATGTTCCGTGTTATTTTGGCCATGTTGGCAATGCCCAAAGGCTGCTCTCAGCTCAGTGCTCAGGGGTCATTCCTGACAGTGCTCAGGGGGACAGGCAGTGCTCAGAAATCAAGCTCAGACACTCATGGAGCTGTCTCCCCAACGCCCATGCCACTGAGTGGGCGGTTCAGTGGCATTAATTCAAACTGCGGTATAACCAACCATCTCCAGAACAAGCTCCAACCCACTACAGGTTCCCCTAACTCCCACTCAGCCCCCACAGCCCCTGACCCCCACTGGCCTCCCTCCGTCTCTCCTTCTCTCTCTCTATCACTGTCTCTCTCTGAATCGACTCAGGCTCCTCAAGCACTGGCCTCAGGCCTGCAGGGTCCCCCCTTCCTCACTGGTACCAGCTGCTCAAGGCCCACCCGAGGTGAGGCAGAGGTGCCAAGCTGTACTCCGCCCAGGGGTGGGCCAGCCTCTGCAGACACACTCCTCTCTCACTCGCGCTCCCTGCTTCTACCTCTTGGCTACTGTCACCACACCGGGCATGGGGATGTTCCCTGTTAGTTTCTTCTGTAAACTGTTACACAGACAAGGGAAGTTCTCGCTTTGGCGGTGCTCGCCGTGCCCCCCCAGGGAACGCCCAGTTACCTGTGTATAGTTGGTAGCGCGTGTTCTCCAGCCCCAAAAAGATAGTTGATCATCGTGGACTTGCCCACACTCCACGGCCCCAGGAACAGCACCATCGGCTTGGAGGTGATCTCCCCATCTGCAGGCAGCATGAATGAGAAAAGGAAAGTGACTGACCTAGGCTCTCCCACGGAGCCGATGGGTGACCGGAGGCTTCCGCAGCAGGCCAGACAGTCCAGAGGCCGCAGGTCCTGGAGGCTCAGCGCCGAGCCCTCATGCACTTCTCCTGCTTGAAGACGTGCCCCTGCCCCCCACGCCCCACCTCTCTCAAGCCCAGAGGAAGTCACATCCTGCTTCACTAGGCCCTGGGCACAGTGTACCCGCAGGAGAGAGTGAGTGAAGGCAATAGCCAGGGGGAGATGGAAGGTCGGAAAAGAGCAGAAGAGAGTGACCATCCGGAAGGAAAGCGAGGAGGGCAGGCTAACCTCGGGGTCCCTCCCTCTGCCTGTGACACAGCTGTGCCTGGCCTACCTGGCCTGGGAAGGGCCAGGCTGGCTGTGGGGTAGCAGGAGACCCCCCAAGAGAAGGTCACAGGGGTCCTTCACAAAAGCTCTTTTTTTAGGACCCCAAGATCCCAATGGACATAAAACAAAGGGACATTTAACAAACCCCAGCAGCGGAGCCAGAGCAATAATCCAGCAGGTAGGACGTTTGCCTTGTATGCAGCCGACCCAGGTTCAATATCCGGCATCCCATATGGTCCCCGAGCACTGCCAGGAGTAATTCCTGAGTGCAGAGCCAGGAGTAACCCCCTGAGCATCGCCCGGTGTGACCGAAAAAGAAAAATAAAAACAGCAGGGCCTGCCCAGAGCTGCTATTCCAGCTTTGTGCGGCAGGGGGAAGCACTGGTGTGCACAGGCGGCAGCAGGTGGGGTGGAGGTGACTCAGGGACGTTGCTCAGAAGAACAAGGCCCAGGAGGGCAGAGCAGGGTCCAGGGAAACAGGTGGGAGGGCCAGGAGATGGGAGAGGAGCACCACTAGTTGATGAAACACTTCCTTCACTCCTGAGTGTGCTGGAAACAGCATGGCCAGTGGGCAGCGCCTGCAGGACTAATACACACAGCTGTGACCCCATGGGGGCAGACCTATCCAAATATCCAGTCACTGTCCAAACAGTTCACTCCAACGTTGCTCCCAAAAGCGTCTCCCGCCAAGTTCCCAAGGAGGACTGTAGCTGCTGCAGTGGCGGGGTGAGAGGGAGGTGGGGAGCACACACAGACGGGTGGGCAGGAGAGGCCATGCTCCCGCGCCTGAAGCGCCTTCGGGCTTTGCAAACTCAAAGGACAGGCCCTGACATGCTCTTGGCACAGAGGCAACGTCTCGAAGGATTCAGAAACTGTGAGGGCAAGCATCTTGGGAGCAGAAACTCAAGGTTGGGTACCCAGAGAAGGCACCTCGATTTTTTCGTATTTGGGCCTCACCTGGCAGTGTCCAGGGGTTACTCCTGGCTCTTGGCTCAGGGATTACTCCTGGCAGTGCTCAAGGGACCATACAGGATGCTCGGATCAAACCTGGGTTGGCTGTATGCAAGGTAATTGCTCTACCTGCTATGCTATCTCTCCAATCCCTAAAAAAACCTTTTCAAAGAATCTGGAGCCCCCAGGGAATCAAGGAGTGGGATGAGGGGAGGGGAGGAAGCAGGCAATCAGGGTTGCTCAGAAGTCCGAAATTGAGGGGGAGGCTTGGCATCACGACCGGAGAGCCAGAGCTCACCTAGCCAGGAGCCCTGGCTCTGCACATACGGGCCGGGAGGCTGGCGGGAAAGCGCTGCTACCCGCACAGCACTGTGCCAGGCACAGAATCCTACCTGTGATCTCATGCTGCCGGAGCTCATTGTACTTATACGACTGCTCCAGGGGCTTGATGGATGAGTGGTAGATCTTCCGCAGGCGCTGCAGCACAGCTGGAGTGAGGGGGCAGATGTGAGACACCCTCAGCTCTGCGGCCAGTAGCAGTGGTGCAGGGGCTGAACCCCCATCCCAAGCCCTAGAAATCGTCAACCCAGAAACATCCCCTCCCCTGGCCCTGCCGGTCTCCCAGGCCAGTCCCCTTCCATTGGCCCCTCCTGCCCTGTGTGCCCTCCCTCCACAGATCCCATCTAGTCACAGTCAGGAGGCAGTGTAAAGTGGGCCCTGTCCGCCCATCCTCCCCACCGAAAGACTTTAACAAGATCACGGGCGCAGGGCTGGGTGGGAGGGGGCAGGAAGCGCTGAGAGCCCCAGAGGTGAAGGGGAGGCCACTGGCAGGCCAGGCTGCACAAATCTACCCAGCCCCTTTCTGGCCAGGAGGCCTCGGCACAGGGCAGGCTGTGCTCATCGAGACGGGAAGGGCAGCCTCATCTGTCCAGGACAAATGGTCCTTGGCCCGAGAGACAGTGACAAGTAGGACACGTCAGAACCTCTGTGCCTTGGGGCTGGAGCAATAGCACAGCGAGGAGGGCTTCTTCCTTGCAAGCGCCAACCAAGTTTCAATGCCTGGCATCCCATACGGTCCCCCAAGAACCACCAGGAGTAATTCCTGAGTGTGGAGCCAAGAGGAACCCCTGAACATCGCCCAGTGTGACCCAAAGAGAAAAAAAAAAAAGAACTCTGTGCCAGCCGCAGTGCGGCTGGTTCTGAGCCCTCGCTGCACTTCCTCCCCCACCGGCCCGCACTTCCTGGGCTGTCCTGCACTTCCTCCCCACCAGCCTGCACTTCCTGGGCTGTCCTGCACTTCCTCCCCCACCGGCCCGCACTTCCTGGGCCACTCCCCCCGGCCTGCACTTCCTGGGCTGTCCTGCACTTCCTCCCCACCGGCCCGCACTTCCTGGGCTGTCCTGTCCTGGCAGTTACCCGAGTAATCGTCCGAGGGCTTATCCTCATTGAGCATCAGCGTGGTCTCGATGTGGGGAGCGGTCCCCTCAGCGGAGCCTCTTCACTTACATCCTCCGCGTCGTCTGGGGACAGAAGCAGAAATCAGGTCAGGGTTTCTGCCCCCAGGCCATGTCTGGAAACAGCCAACTCCTCCCCTGAGGGGTTCCACTGAGCACAGGACAGGAAAGGCCCAGGACAGACACAGCTCCCTGCCCAGGGTCAGTACAGAGGGAGAATAACCAGGGCAGTAATCATCCATACAGAACAAGCAGGAACAAAGCCACGGAAGATTCCAGAAACTACCAGAAGATTCCAGAAACTTCACACACATGTGAAACTACGTGTGAAGTATTGGCAGGAAGATCCAGCAAGTTTCACTTAGAAGTTCCC
>JAJIBD010028719.1:0-14138 GCA_021461705.1 Cryptotis parvus
TACTATTTACGAACCAGTATTATTAGGCAATATTACTACCAACTGAGACCTATAATTTGAATTAAGGTTCACTTTTTTTGTGTCATAATCTATGCCTATATATAAATGAGTAATGTCATTAATTTACCAGTATAATAGCACATAGATATTTACCCTCTTTCAAAATGTATATACTAATACCATATTAGTGGAGGAATTTTCATGACCAACAAAACAATGGTCATGTAGAGAATTCAATAAATCTCCACTGTTGTGCTGAGAAGTTTTGAAAGTCCTTTCTGCTTTGCAGGTTTTTTTCCTGGCATCCCAAAATCCCCACTATGTATTACATTATACTCTCAGCAGTGTGCAATATATTATACACATTATAAAAACCTTTCTAAACTAACAAACTCAAAAGCTTAAGTTCCAAACACACCATTTCCAGATATTTGGATTTGGAACTGTTGACCTGCATTAATTATCTAGAATCCCCAGTAGTTTCTGATGCAGCAGTTTAGAATTAAGTACTTAACATTTTTCAAGTAAAATAATTTCTGCGTAAATATTTGTACTAATTGAAAAAAGATAATGATTCATATCAGTTGAATAAACGTGCTGGTGCTGCTCCCAAAGTCGGATTAGAACCTGAGCAGGAACTTTCGGAGTGTCTGATATTCCCTGGGGAGGGGGAAGGGGCGAGCTGTGGGTTCCGCTTGCATTCTTCAGGGGGGAAAGACCTCCTTAGCTCCTCTTTCACTTTTTCTTAAGATAATAATAACTATTATATTTATTATATATATAATATATTACATCAGTATTACTGTCTTCCCATTCATCATCGATTTGCTCAGGCGGGCACCAGTAACATCTCCATATGTCCTGTCTCATGCAAGTAGAGCCCAAGGGCACCTGCTTGCTCCAGGAACATAAAGAGCCTCAAACAATTCCATCAGGTCATGGAAATGAGGTCTATAATTGTTACTGGTATTTGGCATATCAAATACGACATGGGTAGCTTGCCAGGCTCTGCCATGCGGGTAGCATACTCTTGTAGTCATCTCTAAAAACAGCATTTATTGATGAACCTCATGGCGCTTGGCCACACGAGCCGGGCTGTGATATAGGCTGGTCTGCTAGGTGGAGTTCTGATGAGAGGGAAGTCGGATGTGGAGAATGGAGGCCTTCATGGAGTGGGGGTTCATCTGGCTTGCTATGGCTCTGCTGAAGTGGCAGGCCAGGGCTAGAACCCGCCATCCCTCCCGGGCAACTAGTGAGCAGCTGGGCACAGGGAGAGCCAGTAGCAGCTCTGCCCCATGTCTGTGAGTCTCTGGATCAGCATACCCGGGCGGATTTAAAAAAAGACTGTTCCAGGGTGAATCTCGATGAGCCAGGCTGTGATAGGCTGGTCTGCTGGGTGTAGTTCTGATGAGAGGGAAGTCCAGATTTGAAAAATGGAGGCCCTCATGGAGTGAGAGGGGTCGTCTGGCAGATGGGGCGATAGTTGCTGATATCATGAATGTCTCCCTTCTTGAACAGTAGAACTGTCCTGCTAGTATTCCATTGGGGAGGGCACTTTGCATTCAGACAGGCAGCATGTGAAGAGCCAAGCTAGTGTATTGATGAGTACTGATGGCAGATTCTTCAGGTGTTCGGGTCTGACTTTGTCTGGGCCTGGTGGTGTTCCCTTCTTTACCGGGTATGTCGGATTTCAGAAGGGAGAACATTGGGAATGACATATCCATCCTGTGGAATTTGGTATGTGGGCAGGTGGACATGGCTATCAAAGAGATCTGAGTAGAAGTCATGGATAATCTTCTCCATTGCCTTTATGGAAGATGTGATAGATCCATCAGGGTGTCAGAGGGCAATCATCTTGGGTCTTATAGTTGGCGAAGGACAGGCGGGCAGTGCGAATGCTTTTCCCGGCTTCTGCTGCATCTTCAAGTATTTCTGCTCTTCTGTCTTTGAGGTCTTCCTTTATCGCTTCTCTGTACCATTTTGCAAAGCTTGGGTTTTAGCATTTGGTCACCTGAGGCTCGCACTTTGCCACGTTGGAGAATGAGCTCGAGAATTTCCTGAAGACAGGTGTCCTTTTTGTGTCTTTCTCTCTCTAGGCATTCTTTGCACAATCATGGAGGTGCTGAACCAGTCGGTTGTATTCTTCATCGATGTCGTCAATGATGGTATCTTCCCATGTTCTGCAATGGTGCCAAGAGTTCCCAGTTGGTGGTCGTTCTGGGAGTTCTCTTCTTAAACTTTGCAGCCTTTTCTCCCCCATTGCATGGAGCAGAATTTTTCAGGAAGGAGTCGGTGGTCGGATCCTGTTTGGAATTTGGGACACAATATCGATCAGACAAAACCATCAATTGAAGATGATGTGGTCAATTTCATTGTGGAACTGTTCACCAGCTTTTCGCTTCAGCCTTCTGGAACTGTGAGTTCCCATGAATGGTCTTGGTGGACATGATGAATCGGATAGTCTCACCCTGTTCGTTCCCTTCTAGGCCATGGGTCCCAATGTGGAGTTCTTCAGTCGATCTTCTAAGTCCTATCTTGGCATTAAAATCATCGACTGATCTTGTAGAAAGGTGTGATCGTTTTTTATAGAACTTCGTCCAGTTCCATGTAGAATTTCTCAATTTCATCTTCCTTGTATATGGATATTGCTGCGTAGACAATGAAGATATTAATTGCTGGCAGTGGGCCACATCTCTTCAAGTGTAATCATCCTATCCGGTTTGTTAGGCATTCAAATGAATCAGTGTTGACGGCCATGTTCCTGTTGACAAGGACACCAATGCCACCAACGCCTCTTTCATCTCATGTTCCAAGGAACAATTCTTCTCCGGTGTCAAATACAGCGTGATGTGGCTGACGCCTCCTCTTCTCAGTCAGACCAATGATGTCGTACTTGATCTTTTGCACTTGAACCATCTGATCCTCAATATGTGCTTCCAATGCCAGCATACATGCATTGAAAGTACAGACAGTCATTTTAGTCCTTCTTTATTTTGGCAGCCTAGGTTGGCAGTGAAATTTTATCAGGCACTGCTTGTTCGCCTTTCTTACTGCTACCGTATTAAGGGCTCTTTCAGGGTTAGGAAAATAAACATTTTTGTTACTGGTTTTGGCATATTGGCAGAGCCTGGCAAGCTGTCTGATGCTTGTTCGATATGCCATAAACATATACAGTATATAGTTATAATACATAGTATGTATAAATGGATATATTTTCTTTCTTCAAGGCATTTGAATTTCCTAATTTTAGATTAAGAGTGATGAATCTATACCATACATGACAAAGCAGAAGAATATCATTACAAAAATTACCATGGGGACTACTTCTGCCCCAACCTCTGAAGCCCCTCACCCCATCTCTTCACCAGGTGCGTTTGCATGGCAGGCACTCCTCGAGGCACTCAGTTTCAGGTTACGGGGCTGGAACGTTGAGAAGGGGACCAAGCCACAGCCAGCTTCTTAGGATCTTCTGCTGGACTACTTCCACCCCAAACTCTGAAGCCCCCCACACCTCATCTCTTCACCAGGTGCGTTTACGCAGTGGGCAGTCCCCAAGGCACTCAGTTCCAGGTTACGGGGCTGGAACAGTGAGAAGGGGACCAAGCCACACCCAGCTTCTTTGGATCTTTACTTCCACCCCGACCCCTGACTCCGGAACCACCCACAGACACCCCAAAATTCAAAACCCGCGGACGCTAGAGCGTCCACCGTGAAGTAATATCTATCTACCTGAGATAACAATGAGCATTTGCCCATGCATTTCTTGCTATGTATCCCAAACTGCAAAGTAATTCAGGCACCTACTATCCTTAATGATTAGTCACCCAGAACACACATTTTCTACCTACGATAGTCATTATGGTAAAGCAACGCAGAATTCCTTCAAACTCTACGATTGAAGTCACTAATACAGATGACTCAAGCAATAACGATGAGCTATATAACCTCTCTGAAAAGGAATTTCGGAAGGAACTATTAAAGATGCACAAGGAACTCAAAGAAACAATGGAATACAAAGTCAATAAAATACAAGAGGACATGAGAGCAGAATTTAGTAAATTTCAGACCAAAATACAAGCAGAAGTGACAGAAACTAAAAATTAGGTAAGTGAACTGAAAAATACAGCGGAAGGCCTCCAAAGCAGAGTAACTGCTACTGAAGAAAGAATTAGTGATCTCGAAGATGAATTTCAGAGATTCTCTAGACAACAGCAGAAGATGGAAAAAAGACTCACAATCAATGAACAGACTTCCATAGAAAATCGAGATGAAGCCAAAAGGAACAACATATGCATCATTGGGGTCCCAGAAGGGCAAGAAGAAAACCCTGATGAAGAAGAAACTGCCAAAGCCATCATTGTTGAGAAGTTCCCTGAACTGAAGAACTTATGCTCCCAGATACAGGAGGCTTGTAGGATACCAGCTAAAAGAAACCCCAATAAGAATACTCCGGGACACATCCTTATTAAAATAACAAAAACGATAGACAGAGATAGAATACTGAAAGCCGCAAGATCTAAGAAGGAAATCACATACAAAGAAGCATCCCTGAGATTTACAGCAGACTTCTCAGATAAAACACTCCAAGCCCGAAAAATGGTGGGATATTGTGAAAAAGACTCACTGAACTGCAGGCCTCACCAAGAATTCTTTACCCAGCTAGACTTACATTCAGATGTGAAGGAAAGATACACAACTTCATGGATAAACAACAACTCGGGAAATTCATAGACTCAAAACCAACTTTAAAAGAAGTATTGAGGGGCCGGAGCTATAACCCAGTGGGTAGGGGGTTGCCTTGCATGCAGCCGGCCCAAGCCGGTCTGGGTTCAGTCTCTGGCATCCCATATGGTCCGCTGAGCACCGCCAGGAGTGATTCCTGAGTGCAGAGCCAGGAGAAACCTCTGAGCATTGCCAAAGGATTTTTGTGCTGGGGACCCAAAAAAGCAAAAATAAAGAAATAAAGAAATAAAGAAATAAATAAAGAAATAAATAAATAAAAGAAGGATTGAAGGGTCTATTGTAAAATGATACAACCCAAAACCACAACAGGTTTAAACAGAAAGATGGCACAAAATCCAATGACAATAATCTCTCTCAACGTCAATGGTCTAAATGCACCAATTAAGAGACACAGAGTGGCAAATGGATTAAAAGACTGAATCCAACATTCTTCTGCCTACAAGAAACACATCTGAATAATCAGAGCAAACAGAGACTCAAAGTCAAAGGCTAGAAGACCATTCTCCATGCAAACAACTCCTCCAAAAAAGGCGGGTGTGGCCATACTCATATCTGACAATATAGACTTCAGGCTGAAAAAAGGTTAAAAGGGACAATGAAGGCCATTTTTTAATAATTAAGGGGTATGTATACCAGGAAGTAATCACACTAATAAACATATACTCACCAAATGAGGGGCCAGCAAAATACTTAAAATGACTATTAATAGATGTCAAAGAAGACATTAACAGTAGCACAAAATAGTCGGAGACTTCAACACTGCCTTATCGACTATGGATAGATCGACGAGACTGAAACTCACCAGGGAAATACTGGACCTGAAGGAAGAAATAGAAGAAAGAGAGCTGGTTAATATATACAGGGCTTTTCATCCCAAAATAGCTGAATACACATTTTTTTTCAGTGCACATGGAACATTCTCAAAGATAGACCATATACTGAGCCACAAAGCATACCTAAACAAAATAAAAAAGATAGAAATTGTGTCAACTATCTTTTCAGATCATGATGCACTTAAAATAGTAGTTAATCATACACAGAAGCAGGGAGTCAAACCAGACACCTGCAAACTGAACAGCTCACTGCTGCACAACCAATGGGTCACAGAAGAAATCAAACAGGAAATCCAAAGATTCCTGGAAACAAATGAAAATGAAAATACCAACTATCAGAACTTGTGGGACACAGCAAAAGCTGTGTTAAGAAGAAAGGTCATAGCTCTGAAAGTATTCATAAGGAAAGAAGAAAGGGCCGACATAAATAACCTGACCTCATAGCTGAAAATATTAGAAAAAGACCAACAAAAGGAGCCCAAGCCAGGCAGAAAGAAGGAAATAAAAAAAACTTAGGGCGGAAATCAACAAGCTGGAAACCAAAAAAACAATCCGAAAGATTAATGAAACCAAGAGCTGGTTCTTTGAAAAATTAAACAAGATCGACAAGCAGCTGGCAAGACTTGTAAGGACAGGGAAAGAGAGAACCGAATAAACAGAATCAGAAATGAAAATAGTAACATCACAACAGAAAAGACAGAAATTCAAAAGATTAACAGAGATTACTTTGAGAACCTGTATGCCACGAAACATGAGAACCTAGAAGAAATGGATAAATTCTTGAAGTCATATAACCTCCCACGATTGAAACAAGAAGACCTCCAATACCTCAAAACAACAATGAGATATCATTTCACACCACAGAGACTGGCCCATATCCAAAAGGGTAAAAGCAACAAGTGCTGGCATGGATGTGGGGAAAAGGGGACTCTCATACATCGTTGGTGGAAATGTCGACTTGTACATCCTTTCTGGAAAACAATATGGACATTCCTCCAAAGACCAGAAATTGAGCTCCCTTTTAGACCCAGCCATATCACTCCTGGGAATATACCCTGGGAAGCCAAAAACACACAGTGGAAACAGGATCCACACTTTTATTTTCATAGCAGCACTATTCACAATAGCCAGAACCTGGAAACAACCAGTATGCCCGAGAACTGATGACTGGATAAAGAAACTTTTGTACATCTACACAATGGAATACTATGCACCTGTTAGGAAAAATGAAGTTATGAAATTTGCCTATAAATGGATTGACATGGAAAGGATCATGTTGAGTGAAATTAGTCAGAAGGAAAGAGAGAGATATAGAATGACTGCATTTATTCACATGATATATATGTATATATACATATATATACATACATATTACGATACCAGTATCCAAGTTCAGGCGAAACATTGTCACGAGGTCTTGTCAAAGGTGGAAATTATCACAAATGTGTGGGAATCAGAAGCTAGGTAAGATAGAGAATTGAAGTGTGCTAATAATTGTTAAAAGTGTTAATACCAACCTAGAGCTGAGCATTGAATGCAGGCAAAAAAGATACACATGACAACCTCTTAATGTATGTATTGTAATCCAATGTGGAAGGGAAGGAAGAGAGAAAGAGAGAGAGAAAGAGAAAGAAAAAAAGAACCTGCCATGGAGGCAGGCTAGGAGAGAGAGGGGAGGGAATCATTGACATTGGTGGTGGGAAATGGGCACTGGTGGAGGGATGGGTGCTGGAACACTGTATGGCCAAAACCCAAATATGAACATCATAAGAACATCTTTGTAATTGTATATCTCACGGTGGTATAATAAAATATTAAAAAATTACTGTGACTGTGGAGAGGAGCTATTGGCTCATGTCTGTAGTCTAAATTGAAGCCGATTTCCGGGAAAGAAATGATAATGAAATAGAGTTGCCGGATATTGACTCTTTGTATAAGAACTGTTTAAAGCATTCAATTAGGTATGTTTTTGTTAAAGGTTACACAAACTCTAAATAAAAGGAGCTAAAACAGTAAATGAGTTAGTTCCAAGACTGAATTAGAGAGAAAACTGATCAAAGTCAGTCAAAGGCAAGGCTTGGGTAGAACTTTAGTGATGTGTATCTACTGTAGATGGAGATTCTGTCGCTCTCTCCATTTTTCCCTCTGAGGCATTTGCTGTATGAAGCTGCACTCTCCTAAGGGTTCCAAGAGGACTGCCACAGCTTGCATTTTCCCAGGCTCAAATCCAAGGAAAGAAAATTTTGGATGTGTTCATCCTTGTGACCAGGAAATGAAAATACAATCATTGATTTAGTCTTGACATGCAGTCTGCCCTTCTTGAAAGGTAAATGAAGCATTTTATTTTATTTTATTTTTTTATTTTATTTTATTTTAATTTTTTATTTTTACAATTACAAAGATATACAATTAAAAAGTTCATATTTTGGTTTTGATCATACAGTGTTCCAGCACCCATCGCGCCACCAGTGCCCATCTCCCACCACCAATGTCCCCGGTTCCCTCCCCCTCACCCAGCCCTCCTCCATGGCAGGTTCTTTATTTCTTTCCCATTTCTCTCTCTTTCTCTTTTTCCTTCCCTCCAGACTATGGATTACAGAACATACATTAAAGGGTTGTCATGTGTATCTTTTTTGCCTCTATTTAATGCTCAGTTCTAGGTTGGCATTAGTACCCTCAACAACTGTTAGCACACTGTTCCATTTTCTGTCTTACCTAACCTCCTGACTCCCAAACGTTTGTGATAATTTCCACCTTTGACAAGACCTCTTGATATATGTTTCACTTGACCTTGGATATTGGTATCATAATATGTAAATATATATTTATGTTATGCAGATAAATGCAGTCATTCTGTATCTGTCTCTCTCCTTCTGGCTAATTTAGCCCAACATAATCTTCTGCATGTCCATCCATTTATAGGCAAATTTTATAATTTCGTTTTTCCTAACAGCTGCATAGTATTCCATTGTGTAGATGTACCAAAGCGTTTTTATCCAGTCATCGATTTTCGGGCACTCTGGTTGCTTCCAGATTCTGGCTATTGTAAATAATGCTGTTATGAACATAAAAGTAGGGATGGTATTTCCACTGCATATTTTTGGTTTCCCAGAGTAGATTCCCAGGAGTGGTATGGCTGGGTCAAATGGGAGTTCAATTTTTAGTCTTTGGAGGAATGTCCATATTGTTTTCCAGAAAGGATGTACCAGCCAGCATTCCCACCAACAATGGATGAGTGCAGGGGTGCCCACCCAGGGGACGCCAAATGTCGGGGCTCCGCGGGGTCCCGACAATGCCGGAAGCGAGTTCCCTTCTACCCCCGAAGCCGGCGAGAAATGGATGAAAACTCAGGAATCCGATGCAGTTTTAAAAGGCTTTACTTATCACAGGTTCAGGCATACAAATCAGCAAAAGGAAAAGCCCGGTGCTTAGGATTCCAGGCTAGAACCCCAGCCACGTGTAGGCCAAGATGGCGGCCACCACGTGTAAAGGCTTTGTAAAGGGGAAGAAGACAAGACTTCCAAGAAGGGTGAGAGCTCACAAAGAGAGCGCCCACAAAGAAGCGCTGGAGTGAGGAAACAGGCTAGTTTTATACCTCTGCCACTCAGACCTTCCTCCCACTGTTATGGAAAGCAGGGAGGGTCAAATGCCCTTAGGTAATCCCTCCCTGCACCTCACCTAGGCCCTTTAGTATGCTAATGTTTTGAGCCAAGATCTGCCTGGGAATGCCTTTATAGGGTAGAGAAGGGGGTTTCTGAGATGGCATGTCTCTGTACCAAAGACCAATACTAATGCCAGTTAAATATTTCTCCAAGCCTTCACAAGTCTCTTCTACTTCATTGTAGTTTTATATTTTAGTTGCCTTTGAGTATATCAGGGAGCCATGCTTGTTTGCTTGGAAGCAAACAGCATTTCTCTCTGATCTAATTACTTAGGTGTCCCACGTGGCCAGGCTAATATGCTGGTAAGATCTAGCTAGTCCCCGATGATTGTGGTAGCATGGGAGAATATTTATACCAGCTAGTACAGCATACATGGTCGGAAAAACTGCCACATTTAGACTACCCCTTATCTACGAAGTGATTTGCAGGAGGCAATCCAGAGCAGATGCAGCGGCCCTTAGGAGTCCTGCAACAACTCCCCCTGATTAGTTTACTAATAAAAATTGAAAAGGTATGAAATATTCAGTAACATACAGAAAATTAAGATAAGAAAAAACAATTTCAATTACAAAATGATAATACATGTTACTTTAGGATCCTAACTTGTTTTTTGGACCCAAAGCAAAGTTCATGACAAAGTGTTTCTAGCTGTCTGATTATAATGGACTATAGTTTGCACTGTCCATAATTTGTGAGAGTCAATTTGCTATATTTTATGTAAAGTCGGGTGTCTGGAACAAAGTCTGTGGGGCTACTTCTGGGACAGCAATAGCGGTGATCATATGAGTATGAGTCTCTGGAGAGCAGCGATCAGGAACTCGTTGAATTGTCAGGAACACTGGATCGGGTCTCAGGAACACTGGAACAAATATCTCGAACTCTGGAACAGGAGTCTTGAGTGCTGGAACAGGTGTCGGAACATCGGTGTAATATCTCGAACTCTGGAACAGGAGTCTTGAGCGCTGGAACAGGTGTCAGGAACATTGGTGTGGGTGTCTTGCAGGGCTTCTTCAGCAAGGGAACACGGGTACCGGTAACTGTACCTGTAGCTTAATTTTAGGCGAGACAAAAACACTTTTCGAGGTTAATCACAAGTAGAGATTTTAAGGCTTTGCAGGGATCCAAGTCTGGGATGGAGAGAAGAACATAAAGAAGCACCAACATGGGTTGAGCAGGGAAATAATATGAGAATTGATGATTTTAAAATTGGTAAATCTAGTGGATCAGCAGTGGAGCTGATGAATGTAATAGAGGTTTGTAGTGGTCAGAAATTGAGAAGGTAGTAGTTGAGACATAACATAGACACAACATTAATCACAAACATAATGGTGGCCACCACATGCACACACACGCACACATACATTTGATCGATCAATATCTTACAGCTGTATATGTGACCCATTTAGGGTGATAAATGGTAACGAGTCAAAGCGCTTCATGAATATAAAGCCGGCAAATGATGGTGAGAAAGTGTCTTTTCCTGTGAATAGAGCATTGGGAAAAATTATTTTTTGCAAATTATTAAATTTTTGTGAGCACTGTTTTAGGAGTCTCGGAGTATTGAGCACTGTAGCACAGGTTTACTGCATTCCAATATCTTATCCTGTGAACAGAATCATTAGAAAAACAATTTTTCATTGATTTAGCAAACTTTTGTAATGAGCACTGTGATCAGAGTCCAAAGCCTCGAGCAACATAAAAGGAATCTGCAGCAGCCAAGTTCTTTTCCTGCAAACACCTGTGAGCAAAACATGAAAAAAGGAAACTCTAACATTAATCCTTGAAACATATGGACATTGAGCACTATGCTCAGAGTCCACCCCATTTTTCCACCCTTTTTTTTATATAAGAAAGAAAACATTTAGGCTGTAAGGCAAGATATTAGACATGAACCATGATCACAGACTGCAAAACAAGATCATTATTAAGATGAACCAATCCAGGAGGTTTAAACAGCAACTTGCAATTTAAAATTTAAGACTTTATATTGAAAGAATTAGTTGTTTTCTGATTCTTGGAGAATTCTAGTCTTAACAAGTCGCAGAGGAACCCAGAGTTTCTTGGCAGGGTTATCATCTGTAGAAATGAAAGCATAACCTCTTCCCGAATGAGGAGGTGACTTGCAATCCATTTATCATCAATTTTCACCCAGATAGGTGAATTGACTGTTTTTTGAGTTTGCATATCTTCTTGAAAGTGACGTTCAGCCGCGGTATAGGGATCTCCTTGAGGTATATTTAAGAAGTTTAAGGTGAATAATGTTAAAGATAAAGAATCCATTGGAGGCATACTTGTTTTTTCATTGCTTTAATAACTGAGTTTTAAGCGTTCTGTGGGCACGTTCAACAATTCCTTGTCCTTGTGGATTATATGGAATTCCTGTAATATGTTTGATCTGCCATTCCTGCAAAAAGGATTTGAAGGTTTTGCTGGTGTAAGCAGGACCATTATCTGTTTTTATGGTATGGGGAATACCCATGACGGAGAAGCACTGGAGTAAAATGAACAAACAGATTTAGCTCTTTCCTAGGAACAGCCCATATGAACCGGGAATATGTATCAATGACCACATGAAGGAAAGGTTTGTTGGGAAATAAGTTAGTATGAGTTATATCCATCTGCCACAATTGGTTTGTCTGTAAACCTCGAGGATTTGCTCCTGCTACATGAGATGTACAATGTAAAGGAGCACAGACAGGACAGTTTGGACAATTTGTCTAGCTTGTCTCCATGGGATGCCATGGTGTACATGAAGGCGGTGGGCATTTGTAATGTAGAGTCTGGTGCTCTTCCTCAGCTGATTTAAACACTGGTGCTGCCAAGAGATCTGCTGCTTCATTTCCTCGAACCATCGGCCCGGGAGTAGGCTGTGAGAACGGATGTGGGAGATGTATATAGGGAATGTTCTATTTCGGAGGAGATCTTGTAGTTTATGGAGTAGCTCCTGAATTATAGGATTATGGGCATTTAAAGAAGCAGTGACAATTCCAGGAAATAAACCAACTACATATGCAGAATCACTCACCACATTACATGGGCCAGATATATGGGATAGTAAATGTATCCAGGGTGGCGGAGTTCCACTTGTTGGGCAGATTTATAATTTGTATGCACAGTGGTGGTCATCGAAGGACCTGTAATTCCACCCCTTCCTGATGAGGAGCCATCAATATAATACACTGGAGCATCAGGAATGGGAGAGGAGCGGACAATGGTGGAAATTACAAAAGGTGTCCTTTTCAGAAATTCCCAGGTTTTTCCAGCTGGGTAATGATAAGATATTTCTCCTGAAAAATCTGCTAAAGCTCTCTGAAGGATTTCACTGAGTGGTAAAACAGCTTCAATTTCTTTTTTTAGGGTCAGGTAGTACAATTACATGGGGATCATGTCCAAGTAACACTTGGGTTCTTGATCTTCCCTTAATTATAAGGTTAGCTATCATCTCAAGGTAAGGTGTAGCAGTGCGATTCTGCTTGTTATGTAAGTAAACCCATTCTAACGGTCCAGATAATTGGGCTATAGCAGCAGTTGGAGACTCGGGAGTGTTGAAGACCAATAACCAAACCTTTTCTCGGGATTAAATCTGGAGAGGTAAGATTTTTTGAAGCCGATCCATGAAAAAAGTCTAATTCCTTCTGAGCTTTAGGAGTTAGCTGCCTTGGGCTATTTAAAGCAGGATCACCTTCAAGGGTGTGGAACAGGTTACTGAGCTCACAGTTAGGAATACCAAGGAGGGGCGCACCCAGTTGATATCCCCCAGCAGTTTATGAAAATCATTCAAAGTTTTGAGCCTTTTTTGACTAATGGAAATTTTTTGAGGGCGCACTGTAGTGCGGTCAAGAGCATAGCTCAAATATTCATATGGAGGCTGCATCTGGATTTTTTCAGGAGGTACTTGTAAGCCAGCCTCTGGTAAAACTGTCATTACATCATTATATAAATTCTGGAGATCTCTGGAATTATCACAAGCTAGCAGGATATCATCCATGTAGTGGATGATGTATGCTCAGGAAATTTAGCGAATGGGTCACAAAACCTCATCAACAAAGTGTTGACACATCGTAGGGTGAATTAGTCATCCCTTGGGGCAATACTGTCCACTGAAACCTACGTAAAGGACCTTTATGATTAATGGAAGGGACTGAAAATGAAAACCTTTTCCGATCATCTGAGTGGATAGGTATGCTGTAAAAGCAGTCTTTTAAATCTATGATAATTAGCGGCCAATCTTTAGGAATAGCTGCTGGGGGGGGGAGCCCAGGTTGAAGGGCTCCCATGGGGACCATAGTAGAATTTACATTCCTTAAGTCAATCAGCAACGCCATTTGCCTGATTTTTTTCTGTATTACAAAATCAGGAGAATTCCATTCTGAAGCGTTTCTTCAATATGTCCTAATTTCAGCTGCTCTTCCGCTAGATTTGTTAGCACCTCTAACTTTTTGGTATTGAGGGGCCACTGTGGTGTCCATATAGGTTTGTCAGACTTTCACTGAATACGGATAGGTGGTGGGCGCTTAACCCCAGCGGCCCCAATTAAAAGGGTTACTCCCTGTGTTAGGCTTATTCTGGAGAGCTGGAACAGGTGCCCGATGGGGAGTGGAGCGAGGTATGTGAATTACTGCCCCCACTGCTCCAGCATGTCTCGACCCCATAAAGTTAAAGGCATAGGGGCTATATAAGGCTGGACCATGGCTACATTCCCTTCAGGGCCAATACACGGCAGCCACCTCGCACTCTGTCGGAGAAGAGAGGAGGAGATATTGCCTACCCGCTCAGGCTATGGGACACATTCTTTAGGGCCCAGTTAGAGGGCCAATACTTGGTGGAGATTATGGATATGTCTGCCCCTGTATCCAACATGCCTTTGAATTTCCTTTCATAAATTTCGATGTGTATAACC
>JAJIBD010028722.1:0-39230 GCA_021461705.1 Cryptotis parvus
AGAGAAAGTCACTTGATCACTTGACATCCCGTTATTTATCAATTTGCTCGAGTGGGCGCCAGTAACATTTCCATTTGACCCTATCACGTGCCAGAGTAGCCCAATGGCATCTGGTTGCTTCAGGAATACGAAGAGCTTCAAACCATTCGCTCAGGGTCTTGACGAAGAAGTCTGACCATCTTGTAGGCGGGTGGCCACATGATCTCTTGACATCCTGTGGGATCCAGTCGGTAATGGCTCTAGTCCAGCGGTCATCTCCAAATCGCATTACATGTCCAGCCCATCTGATTTTTTGATGCCTTGGCAAACGAAACAGCGTCCCTGACTCTGGAACAGCGATGGAGATCGGAGCTCCCTGATTCCTTCTTTCACTTGAGTGAGGCGTGATATTCCAAGCATAGCTCTTTCGATTCCTCTTTGGGAGACCAGAATAGTGTTCTCATCCTGCTTTCTAGGGCCCACCTCTCTGAGGTGTATGTTAATGCAGGGAGAATGGTGGAGTTGAAGAGATGTTCCTGGAGCCGGAGGTTCTTTGTCTTATTAGCTATTTCTTCGATGCTTTTGAAGGCAGTCCATGCCACTCTCTTCCTCCTGCGCAGCTCAGGTTTTAGGTTGTTCATCATGTTGACTTCTCGACCTAGGTGCACATAACTGCTGCATTAGAGATGTCTGTTCCATTGAGAGTGAATGGGGCCTCTGGAACTAGTTCATTTTTCATGAACATAGTTTTCCTGAGATTCAGCTGTAGACCTATCTTTCCACATCTTGGTCAAAGTCAGCCAGCATTTGTACCGCTTGGCTGATATTTGGTGTTATTAGAACGATGTCATCAGCGAAGCAGAGGTGGTGTAGTTGCCAACCATCTATCTTCACTTCCATTCCTTCCCATTCTAATTGTCACATGATGTTCTTGAGGGTGGTGCTGAAGAGTTTTGGTGAAATGGTATCACCCTGTCAAGCCCCCCTCTTTGACATCAATGATCACTTCTTTATAGAATGGTGAGATCCTGGTGGTGAATCCGTAATACAGCTCACGAAGGATCTTGATGTATTGGGTTTGAATGCCCTGTTTGGCTATGGCTTCGATGACCACTTCAGTCTCCACAGAATCACAGGCTTTCTTTTAAATCAATGATCGTGAGACAGAGCGGCATCTTGAACTCACTACAAGCTTCAGTAAGCTTGGTTACCGTGTGGATATGACAGATTGTGCTGAATCCTTTTGAAGCCAGCTTGCTTCGCATGGTTGCCCTTCATCTAATGTTCTGCCAATCCTGTTCAGGATGACTCGAGTGAACAGCTTGTAGATGACAGACAACAGGCAGATGGAGTGATAGTTGCCAATGTCGTGAAAATCTCCCTTCTCGAACAGTAGAACTGTTCTACTGGTTTTCCAATGGGAGGGCACCTTGCATTCAGACAGATAGCATGTGAAGAGCCGAGACAGTGTATTGATGAGTACCGACAGCAGATTCTTCAGGTGTTCGGGTCTGGCTTTGTCTGGGCTTGGTGCTGTTCCCTTCTTTACCGATGAAATGGCATGCTGGATTTCAGAAGGGAGAACGTTGGGAACAACATATCTATCCTGCAGGTTTGGTATGTGAGCAGGTGGACGTGGCTATCAAAGAGATCTGAGTAGAAGTCATGGATAATCTTCTCCATTGCCTTTCTGGAAGATGTGATAGACATCAGTATATTGGAGGGCAGTGATCTTGGTCTTATTTTTGGCGAAGGACAGGCGGGCATTGCGAATGCTTTTCCCAGCTTTTTGCTGCATCTTCCAGAATCTGCTCTTCTCTCTTTGAGGTCTTCCTTTATCGCTTTTCTGCACTGCTTTGCAAGCTTGGATGTTAGCATTTGGTCGCCTGAGGCTTGCGCCTTTCCACTTTGGCGAATGAGCTCAAGAGTTTTTGAAGGCAGGTGTCCTTTTGTGGCTGTAGAAAGAGAAAGTAATAATAAAAATAATGATGATAATAATAATGATAATAATAAGAAGAATACGAGTAGCTAATAACTCAAGGTCTTACCTGTACTGCAGCACTTTTTAAGGAATACTTTAAGGGGTGGTTACTTTTATAAGAGCCTGATTATCTCAAATGGGGGAAATGTAACATTTAGTTTGGCTGTATCATTAGTTGAAAAATAGATTATTTTGTTATGAACATGATAGTTATGTGGGGAAGCTTTTTATCCATACCTGGCAGAGCTCAGGGCTTAATTCTAGCTCTACATTCAGGGATCACTACTTGCTGACTCAGGGGATCATATGTAAGGCCAGGAATTGATTCTGGGCCAGCCACGTGCAAGGCAAGATATACTATATCTCCAGCCCAGCATTCCCTTTCTTCCCCATTTATATGGGAAAATAAACCTGTTTATTAGCCACCCAATAATATGTTACATATAAATAATAAGATCAGATGTGGTACACCACTTTGAATTTCAGTCTGTGATCAATCATGTCAGGAGCTATTGAAATTACAAAGGAACATAGTGAACATGATCAGGTTGAATGAACATTTAACTTAAATGTAGGGAAGAAGGAAGAGCCCATAGAAAGAAGGAAAGGAGAACATTTATTTGATATCCCTGTATACCCAACTGTGTTAAAGACTTTATTTCAGTTGCATAAAAGAATTGTTAGCTTTTAATTCTGCAGCTCGGAGAAGATGCTATTGCAATTTTTTCAAAAAAAATAGGGAGTTGGGGTCTTGTTGCATGCAAGGCATGTTTCCCACTTCTTTGATATATCTCCGATGCCTTTTTCCCTTTTAAATATTACATAGTATATCTAAAGGTTTGAGCTAGATAATAAATAATCTGGAACAGAGGTTGCTACATTGCGTGTGGGTATAGCACTGGAAAGTTAGATTTTACCCCCACAGTAAAGAACCTCAATCATTCAGGCTTTTCCCTTAATCCAGGCTTGTCTGACTCATTGTTGGCTCAGTAACCCAATGACCAGGACAACGAGGATGACCAGGATGTCACCACTCTGAGGCTGCTTTTTCCCATCTTACAATGAGAGGAGATACACTGATACTTGCCATATGACAGAGTTTGGATTCCATGAACTAGTGTGTTATTGTGCAGGAATGAAATTCGGACAAGGGGTGGGGAGAAATCAGAGATTTAGTTTCACACATTGTCATAGTTCCTGTCCCTAAGAGGTTATAGTGCTGATAGGGAGAGAAAACATCAACAAGCAGGTTGTTACTAAAGTGTTGACCACTTGGATGCCATCTAAATCCCATCATGCTTTAGTTTTTAAACTAAATGATCTTGAACCTTTCACTCCTATAGGATTAGAATTATACTATCTCTTGCAATATATCTGAGAATTCTAGGTTACTCTCCATGTTGTCTCTGACTGGCACATGTCTGCTGCACAATTCTCTGATTTTGCTGGGTAAATTGATGTTTACATATCACCTCCCTGGTTCTCTCCTCCCAGAAACCCTGAATGTCCTCTGAATTCCTCCAAGTATCTCTGACATCGAGTTGTACTTGTGCCACACTTTAGTGTAGTCTTGAAGGACGAAGGATAAAATTGTCTGTCAGTCAGCACAATAAATGGTAACTGTCCCTCTCAGCCACCTCCTGGCCATTACCACCACTGAAAAGACCGCACTGGACAGCCCTTATCCTCATGCCCTGGTGCTTACCATACTGCTTCATTGCTTTCTCTTTCTACCCTGGTCTTCTTTGACCTGATCCTGCTAAGATGTTCCTGCAACCATTCTCTGTTACTGTGTAGGAGAAGAGTCACCGTCTCGTGACACTTCCTTTGAGCTAGTTATTGTGCTAACTTGTCTAATAGCAGACATTCTCAGTTTCCTCTGAGCCAGATATTCCTCCACCACTAGCCCAGTTCCTTCTGATTGTTTTTTTATCTTTACAAATAATTTTTTAAATTTATCTTTTTATTATGGTAACCTGTTTATGAGTGTAAGTGCTTCTATGCTGTAAGGGTATATACCACACCACACCACACCACACTACAACCACCAAAGTGCTGGTAACCCTCTACCACAGGATTTTTCAGTCCAGCCAATCTCTGTTCTCCCACCAACCTTAGATTTGGGTCAGAGTCTAACGGGTTTTTTTTTTTTTTTTTGATGGAATCTAGGCTGGCTGTAGTTGGGACACTCCTGATGATGCAGGCCTGAAGGTTCAGTGCTTAGCTAAGCAGTGCGGATGGACCTAAGTCAAGCAGTGCGGTTGAGGCCAGGGCTTAGTGGGATCATCAATGCTATTTTGTGCTGCTGGGAATCCAACTCAGGGCCTCAAGCATGCAAAGCATATGCTTCATTTCTTTGAGCTCTTTCACCTTGCCCCTACTACATACAACTTTTATGTAGTAGGAGTTGGTGCCTATGCTCTAATGCTGTTTGGTAGCAAAGAGTAGATCAAAATAAGTGGAAGTTGCTGGGCCAGGAGATAGTTGAAAGAACTGAGCACATGATTTACATGCAGGAGACTGGGGTTTAATCCCTAGCACTACACAGTCCCCTGAGCACTGCTGACAGTAACATGACATAGAGCCAAATTCCCTGAGGACCAATGGAGTTTGTTAAATAAAACACAAGTTGCAATGAGGAATTCTATGTCCACTTTCATAAAAATTTTCCCCCCAGGCTACAACATAAGGCAACACGGTAAATTGCAATATGAGCTAAGAATCCAGAAGATGTTTGGAGCTAGAGAGATAGAACAGGGATCAAGGCACTCGCCTTACATGCATCCAACCCCAGGTCAATCTCTGACACTGTATATGTCCCCCAGCACCAACAGGAGTGATCCTTGAGCACCACCCCTCAAAAGGTTGAATCTGGTGCCTACGTGTGCAGAACTATGAATTCGATCCCCAGCATCCCGTCACCTGACTCCCCCAATTCACATACATCCTAACTCTACACTCTACACGTCTTATACTATTCTGGTGCACTTCACTATCACTATTACTATCTTCCTGTTCATCATCAATTTGCTCAAGCGGGCTCCAGTAACATCTCCATATGTCCTGTCTCATACTAGTAGAGCCCAAGGGCATCTTCTTGCTCCAGGAACATAAAGAGTCTCAAACCATTATATTAGATCATGGGAATAGCCTAACATAATTGTTACTGGTATTTGGCACATCAAATACGACCACGGCAGCTTGCCAGGCTTGCTGTGTGGATGGCATACTCTTGTAGTCACCTCTGAATAAGGCATTTATTGATGAACCGCACGGCCACTACAGCGGCGCCTGAGCCGGGCTGTGATAGTCTGTTCTGCTGGGTCGAGTTGTGACGAGAGGGAAGTCCAGATGTGGAAGATGGCAACCCCATGGAGTCGGGGGGTCGTCTGGCTTGTTGTGAGACTCTGCTGGGGTGGCAGGCCAGGGCTAGAACCCGCCATGCCTCCCAGGCGCCTCATGAGCGGCTGGGCACAGGGAGAGCAAGGAGCAGCTCTGCCCCATGTCTGAGAGTCTCTGGTTCAGCATACCTGCGCTGGATTGAAAAAAAAAACTGTTGCAGGGTGGGTATGGATGATCCGGGCTGTGATAGTCTGTTCTGCTGGGTGGAGTTGTGATGAGAGGGAAGTCCGATGTGGAAGATGGCGGCGCCCATGGAGTTGGGGGGTCGTCTGGCTTGTTGTGAGGGGTCGTGGGGGGTCGTCTGGCTTGTTGTGAGGCTCTGCTGGGGTGGCAGGCCAGGGGCTAGAACCCGCCATGCCTCCCAGGCGCCTCATGAGTGGCTGGGCACAGGGAGAGCAAGGAGCAGCTCTGCCCGATGTCTGAGAGTCTCTGGTTCAGCATACCTGCGCCAGATTGAAAAAAAAAAAACCGTTGCAGGGTGGCTGTTGATGATCCGGGCTGTGATAGTCTGGTCTGCTGGGTGGAGTTGTGACGAGAGGGAAGTCTGGATGTGGAAGATGGCGGCCCTCATGGAGTCTGAGGGGTCGTCTGACTTGTTGTGAGGCTCTGCTACAATAAAATGGCTACAATATTACTAAATTTTATGGTTTCATGAACAAACTTACTACATCCTCCACTTCCTCCAAAGTGCCTGAGACCCCTAACGACTATCCCTATGTCACCTCTGGTCCAACCCTTCATTCCCTCCATACTTTCTTCCATTGCTTGGTAATGCAAGTTTTGTAATCCAAGGCCAAAGTTTTGTCACTATTTGATTTTATCTATTTCCTTATTTTGTGTGTCTGTACTCACAGCTGAGTGAGATCATTTGTTTTTGTCATTTGTATGTGTATATTGTATATATTGTATGCAATATACCACAATATATAATACATACAATATATTGTATATGTTGTATACAATATATAACATATTGTATACAATATAATATAACATATATTGCATAAAATATACAATATATATAATATTATATATTGCATACAATATACTATATATACATATTATATATATCATATTTGTCATATTTGTATGTGGTATTTGTCATTATCTATTCCTCTGACTTACTTCATTTAACATATCACTGTCCTCCCAGTACCATCCAAGTTGCTGTTAACTGAAGATTTTCATCTTTTTTCTTTTTTTTAAATACAAATTTTAGTTTAATAATTTAAAACATATTACAAAAAGTTTTAAAAGGGTAAGTCTGGTCTTGAGTGTTAGGTCAGCCCTTGCCAGAACCCACCACTCCCAGGTTTCACAGAAACCACAAACAGATTCCAAGTACAGAAGCAGAGTTTATTCACACTCACACAAGGCCCAGCACTGTGAGTTCACAAGCCCAAGAGACTTGGAACCTTGAGCATTTGCAAGGCAGACAATATATATTATTTTTCAGCCATATAGCAGGATGTGATATATTAAAATGGAACAACTGACAGTTATATTTTAGTCTTATCAAATGCACAGCAGACGCAGATGCATATTCACACACATTCTTATTTCTATCTTTAGTAGGATAGAATCAGGCAATAAGGTCATGCTGCATGCCTCTACCTCCAGGCCACTCTTCTCAACAATAATGAGGCAGTTGACCTTGTTTGCCTCCCATCTCTCTCTGTCTTGCTCAGGGAGGCTGGATGGGCTGCTCATTTTTCTTAAAATTATATCGTGAGAGAGACTGTTGGATGACAGGTTCAGCTAGCTTGGGAGCTTTACTGTTTTATCCACTCACAGCTTAATCTACTTACATGTTCTTAAGCCAAGGTTCATTCTAATGAAATCTCTCTTTGTAAACTCTGACATAGGGTGTGGCAGTTACAGAAGTCACCTTGATTCTGATTAACTTCTGACTTATTAAACATCTACTAAGACTTTTATGTTATGTAGATTGGGCACAGCTCCTCTTTATATCCACTGCACCCAGCGTGGGACAGAATTTACTAGGAGACTGCCATTGTGGCTACGTTGAGACTATCTTTAAGATTATAGGAAGGATCATACTAGTTTGCCCTCAAGCAGGTGAGAGTGTGACCCCTTCAGTATACGGAGAATGAGATACTCAGAATCGCCCCTGGTACAGATAATAAATAAGAAGGACCTTGTGGGTACCATGTAGATTACATGAAGCCCATGAAATTATGATGTATTATTTTATACCAGCCCCCTCCAGTGTTTTACATAAGAAATAATCTCTGAAGAAGGGATTAATCCTTGGCATACTCCTTTGTTTATACCTGTAATAGGGTGTGGCACCTCCCTTCTACACTCTGTTTAGGGTTCTTTGTTGACAGGACACTCCCTGTCAACAGATAGGATTACTTTGGTGTATATAAGCGGACTGACTTGAGGCATTCGCCCCTTTTGCTCCCTCTCCTTCTTTTGGGTAGGACTCTCAGGTGAGATCCTCTCTCTTTGGTGGGAGACTTGGGCTCTCGTGTATGGTCTAAGTTCTGACCAGAGCTAGAGTTCTTTCATTATATTGGATTGCAGTGGTAGAGCTTTTGTACTATTAAAAGACTTTTTTGGAACTGCGCCAGACTCATGAGTTTTCATTCAATCCCTCAGCGGCCTCGAAGGTAGAAGAGAACTCCTGTCCTGATACTGTCAGGGACCCCAGTGGCTCTCTGACAAGAGACAATCACAAAGATGTTCATGATTGGGTTTTAGTCATACAGTGTTCTCATATCCATCACTCTACAAGTGCACATTTCCCAACACCAAGGTCCCCACTTTCCCTCCCCCTCTCCATCTGTCTCTAAGACAGGTGTTTTTCTTCTCTCCCTCTCTGCATTGTGGTTTATAATACAGACACTGAAAGGTTTATTTTTTTTTTTAATTTTTTATTATACCACCGTGAGACATACAATTACAAAGGTGTTCATAATTGGTTCTTGGTAATACAGTATTCCAGCACCCATCCCTCCACCAGTGCCCCATTTCCACCACCAGTGTACCCCACCCCCTCCCGCCCACCCCCAGACTGCCTCAATAGCAGGTACCCCAGTTTCCTCTCTTTCTCTCTCTGCATCTTTCTCCCTCTTCCTTTTACACATTGTGGCTAGCCCTGTAGATATTTAGAGTTTATCACTTGTCTCTTTGTGTATATTCAATGGTGAGTTTTAATCTGCCATTACCATTTCCCACACTTAGTAAAACACTGGTATCTATTTATATCCTATTAATGAATGCAGTCATTCTATATCTGTCCTTTTCTGAAGGGTTTATTATATGTATCCATTTACCTACTTTCAGTACTCAGTTCTAGTCTTGTGTTACCATTTCCAACTATTATTGGCAAACGGTCCCTTCTCTATCTTACCTAACCTCTGTGCCCCCATACTTGTGGTAGATTCCAGCCATTGACAAGTCCTCTTGGCCCCTGTTTTGCCTGGCCTTGGATATTAGTCTCAGACTTTTATTTATTTATTTATTTATTTATTTATTTATTTATTTATTTATTTATTTATTGCTTTTTGGGTCACACCCAGCAATGCTCAGGGGTTACTCCTGGCTCTGCATTCAGGAATTACTCCTGGCGGTGCTCGGGGACCATATATGCTGGGATCGAAACCGGGCCAGCACAGGCTGGCCGCGTGCAAGGCAAACTAAATGCCCTACCGCTGGGCTATCGCACCGCCCTATTTTATTTTATTTTATTTTTTGCTTTTTGGGTCACGCCTGGCGATGCTCAGGGGTTACTCCTGGCTCTTTGCTCAGGAATTACTCCTGGTAGTGCTTGGGGGACCATATCAGACTTTTATTTTTTATCCCACAAATGAATGTAGTCATTCTATATCTGTTCTTTTCCTCTAATTTCACTGAGCATGATACACTCCATGTCCATCTACTTACAAGCAAATTTAATATTTTCATTTTACTTAACAGCTGCATAGTTTCTTTATTCAGTCATCTGTTCTCAGGCACTCAGGTTGTTTCCAGATTCTGGCTATTGTGAATAGTGCTGCAGTGAACATAGAATTGCAGATGGTGTTTCTGTTGTGTGTTTTCAGGCCCCCAGGGTATATTCCCAGGAGTGCTGGGTCAAATGGGAGTTTAATTTCTAATTTTTGGAGAAATATCCATATTTTTCTCCAAAAGGCTGGACCAGTCTGTCTGCTCATTTTAAAGATGGCTACACTCCAGCTTCCCATTGAATAGGGAACATGCAAGTAGCTGTATTCAATATAGTTGTTTTGTCTCTGTTATACTTCCTTCTTAGACAGTCAGATGAATATAAATGGGTTGAAAGCAACACTGAAAAATGAAAAGCACCATATTTATACAAGTCAAATATATACAATTTTTTTTTTTTTTTTTTTTTTTTTGCTTTTTGGGTCACACCCGGTGATGCTCAGGGGCTACTCCTGGCTCTGCACTCAGGAATTACTCCTGGCGGTGCTGGGGGGACCATATGGGATGCCGGGGATCGAACCCGGGCCAGCATGGGCCAGCCACGTGCAAGGCAAACGCCCCTACCCGCTGGGCTATCGCCCGGCCCTATACAAATTTATTTTTATTTGTTTTAGAGCCACAACCGGAAATGCTCAAGGGTTATTCCTGGCTCTGCACTCAGGAGTTACTCCTGGCAGTTCTTGGGAGAACAACGGGATGCTAGGATTGAACCTATGTCAGCAATCCAAGTGCCCTACACTACCTGCTGTACCATTACTCCGGCCCTCAAGCCACTTTTAAGGTCTTAGTGGGTACCAAAAAGTCTCTGCTTAAGCTTTTGTTTTATAAAAGGCAACTCATTTGACACCTAAATATTGAATAAAGTACTGATCAAAGAGGCAAGGTAAAAAATATCTTAGTGGATCAGTTGTCTATTTCTTGGCTTTGGGACCACACCTAGCTCAGAGCTCAGGGGCTGCTCCCAGAGGATTAGCGGGTCCCTCAGGGAGCAACCTCTGAGCACCCAGCTAGGTGTGGCCCCAAAACAAAAAAAAAGTAATGGATGAACTATTACTTAAAAGTAATAGTTAAGATATTAACTCAAGGCCAAGTGAAAAATCAGCTTCTCACTTGAGGGCACAGGTTGCCAGCTGGGAGAGCCCCACCATGCTTCAACTCCTGATTTTAAGATGGAAGCTCCACTCTCCATTTCTTATTCCACAGCATTCCACACTGCCCACCCCAAGACAAAACACAACTGCCTACATGGTACCACAACTGCCTGATACCTACAGGGACATAGAAATAACTTTAGAAATTACAACGCACTTCATTTCTTTTTTAAGGAAAAAAAGTTAGCACTTCATGCAGGAATTTAACTGCTTTGTGAGACCACTACCTGTGACCTTGTGGTAGTATTGGCAATGGACCTTGCACGAGTCTTGGATTCAATCCCTTGCACCACAGTGGTCCTCCAAACATCACCAAGAGTGTCCCCTATGCAGTGCTGGGTGTGCCCCCCCTCCAGAAAAAGAAAAGTCCTGATTGCAAAACCACACAAGGACCAAAACTAGTTTTTTTTTTGTTTGATTTTTTTTTTTAAAAAAAAACGCACCTTAGTTCCTTTAGAAGTCTGCATCCAAGGTACCTGTTGGACTTGACATCGCTCCCATCCTCTGATAACTCTCCTACTTTTTTTCTCAAAGAAGTTAGTCTTCCCTTCCAGTGAGCTATTCTCTATGAAGTCAAATGGATTTTCTGCCCTGAAAGCCTTGCTAAAACCCAGCTCCAGCATAAATCTGAGAGCCCCAAATTCAACATACTGTTTCATTAACGTGCAGTTCATTCCAGTGAGATTCACAGGCCAGGCCTCCTTCAGGAGCTCTTGCTCTGCTCCAGCGGCAGTGAGGATCATTTCTTTCTCTCTCTGCTCTGAAGGTGTGTGTATCAGATATTTGAACACCAGGCGAGCACAGTCACAATGTAAACCTTCATCCTTGCTAATAAGTTCATTGGAAAACGTGAAGGCAGGCATCTGCTTCTTGTTTTGAGTCAGAATGTTGATGCAAAAGAGCCAGAAAAGAAGATCCCTTCCACTGCTGCAAAGGCCACCACACATTCGCCATTGGTAGCTGCTTTGTCCCCAGTCCAAGCAAGGCTCTGTCTGCCTTCTTGACACAAGGCATTATTTCAATGGCATTAACGAGATAATCCATTTCTTTGCCATCTTTAATGTAAATATCAGCGAGGAGGCTATACATTTCAGAATATATGTTTTCCATGGCTATTAGAAGGCCGTAGAAACAGTGCGCTTCTGTAATCTGAACTACTTATTTAAGCCGCTCCACCTGGTTCTCATCGACGATGCCTTTGCTCACAGCGAAGAAATACCTCTCATCAGACTTGAGGCATCCCGATGCTGGATGTCCTTGGAAGGGTCCACCTTCTCGGCCTTCTTGTACATGTGCCACATGTCCTAGTACTCAGTGGGGAAGACAGCAAAGAGCCGTGGGTTCTTTCACAGCAGGGGCTAATCGGGCCGGTGGGATGGGGGGTGGGGTTAGGGGGCAGCACCTTGGCTTTCCGCTCACTGGCCTCTTGCAGGATTTTGCTGGCCAGTACGCGGGGTGCAGCTGAGGGTCAAGGACTGCAGGGAGATGCGCCTGTGAGGCCAAGTGGCTGAGGCGGGGCCATGGCTGGACTCCTTTGTCCTCTGGCATCCTTGACTCGAGGCTGAACCACTTCAGGTGCAATATCCTCACTTGGGGTGAGTGGCTGTTGTCCACCACGGGGTAAGAGGGGCACTCGGGGTGGGCAACCCCCTTGTGGTGCTGGTGGCGGGTCCGGCACGAGGTCCAGGGAAGGCGACTGGGGTAGAAGAGGCCTTCTTCTTTTCTTACAGTTGCATAGTATTCCATTTTGTATATATGATACAGCTTCATTATCCATTCCTCTGTCATGGGACGGTTGGGGTTTTTCCATAGTTCTCTTTTGTTAGTGATGGAGATACGTTCTGAGAAATATGAGCATTGATTACTGTGGGAATATCAAAATATGTAACTGCAGAACCTCAGTCCGTAAAACTGCTTGAATATTGAGAAGTCCAGTCCCTCACTATTATGTAGCACAATGCAGAAATCTATTTTTTATTTTTTTCTTTTTGGGTCACACCTGGCATTACGTGGGGGGGTTACTCCTGGCTCTGTACTCAGGAATTACTCCTGGTAGTGCTCCAGGGACCATATGGGATGCTGGAGACCCAACCCTGGTCTGGCTGCATGCAAGGCAAACGCCCTAGCAGCTGGACTATTGCTCCAGTTCCAATGCAGTAATTTAAAGGTCTTGGTATTCTGGGTCAACACTACCACAGATTGTGTATTTTAATTACATTCTATCTCCACATCTCTTTTTCTTTCATAAGTTAATCCTTCAAGATATCCCTTTCCTTCTGGTAAGTTAGATTCAAGAGCTTGAGTTGGAACTCCATGCTAAGCTCTAACACCAGACCCCATGAGGAAAGTACCAATGGGAGAATAGAAGGAAAGACGCAAGGGTAGGCATGCTTTGCCTATGACTTAGTGGAGGGATTTGGAAAGAAGTGGTCTAGAAAACAGTAATAAGTTCGTTTTGAGTGTATTGGTGCTGAGGGTCACCTAAGTGGAAATTATCTTTGATTTTTTAAATTATAATTTAGGTGACATAGTTAAAATAGTGTTAAAGATTATGGTCTTGATATGCAAAGTTACTGCACCCACCAAAAGACCCTGTACCATTGTCCCTATGCCACATCCTCTAGTCTGATTTTCATTCCTTTGCACTGGAAAAAAAATAACAGAGGGAGGGAAGGAAGGAAGGAAGGAAGGAAGGAAGGAAGGAAGGAAGGAAGGAAGGAAGGAAGGAAGGAAGGAAGGAAGGAAGGAAGGAAGGAAGGAAGGAAGGAAGGAAGGAAGGAAGGAAGGAAGGAAGGAAGGAAGGAAGGAAGGAAGGAAGGAAGGAAGGAAGGAAGGAAGGAAGGAAGGAAGGAAGGAAGGAAGGAAGGAAGGAAGGAAGGAAGGAAGGAAGGAAGGAAGGAAGGAAGGAAGGAAGGAAGGAAGGAAGGAAACTAAAACAACCCTAGGAAAATAAAGACCTAGAAACAAGTCAGTTTTGTAATATAAGGCCAGATATTTGTTATTATTCAATGTTTTCTGTTCCTTACTTGTTCTTTATAGGATTCACCTTCAGATTTTTTTGAGAAGACTGTATGTAATGTTAGAAGACACTCCCCAAGAGCAGGTAGTGGGAGTCGTCCCCATGAAATGAAAAGTGTGTGATAGGCTGTCCGGCTCAGCAAATGTCCGAGTCCATGACAAGCAAGCAAGAGTCCTGCAGGGCCATTGCATTGATTTTTTTTTTTTGTTTTGTTTTTTGGGTCACACCCGGCAATGCTCAGGGGTCTCTCCTGGCTCTGCACTTAGGAATTACTCCTGGCGGTACTCGGGGACCATATGGGATGCCGGGGATCGAACCTGGGCCGGCATGGGCCAGCCGTGTGCAAGGCAAACACCCTACCTGCTGGGCTATTGCTCCGAATCAGGGGTTACTCCTGGCTCTGCACTCAGGAATCACTCCTGGCAATGCTCGGGGACCATATGAGATGCCAAGGATCGAACCCAGGTCAGCCACGCACAAGGCAAATGCCCTACCCTCTGTGCTATCGCTCCAGCCCCCCCACTGCATTGATTTACAGGAAGTTCTGAGGGTACATTTTTCTCCAAATGCTCTTATGAGATAACCTGCTCCAACGCCTCCAGATAACAAGTTTTATGACCCTGACTGGCGCCAAGGCCAGATCGAATTGAATAGGAAGATCTTTCAGCAGCATGATTTCTAAATCATTCTCTTCCCTAACTAATAACAAAATGGTACATATTTATTTAGCATCAGATGAACTAATTGCTAGAAACAATTCCCAGTGTTTAATTCTTTGCCTTTCTTCTAAATAGTATTTCTTCTTTGAAGACACTTTTTCAACATTCTCTTCAGCAGTTGCTGTATGATAATGTGTAGCTGATTCATTTCATTAATACTGGCAGCTCCAACTTGGGAACTTGAAAAAGGTTTAGCCACAAGGAAAGACTTCCTGGATGTGTTATTTTTTTTTTTTTTCATTTTTGATTACTCTTTATTTTTTTTATTTATTTTTTTTTTAACATTTTATTATACCACCGTGAGATATACCATTACAAAGTTGTTCACGCTTGGGGGTTTCGGTCACACAGTGTTCCAGCACCCCGCCCTCCACCAGTGCCCCTCAGCCACCACCCATGTCCCCAATTCCCTCCCCCTCCCACATCCTGCCTAAATGGCAGGTTCTTTATCTCCCTCTCCTCTCCCTCTCTCTCTCCTCCTTCTCCCCACACATTGTGGGTTGCACTATCTCCCAGCAGTGTAATAAGTAAGCACTTCACATGAATGAATTCAGATTTTATGAAATAGAAATTACAGACATAATTGTTGATTTGGGGGTGCTAGGCCACATCCAGTGTTGATTTGGAGCTATTCCTGGCTACATGCTTGCAGAGTCACTTCTAGAGTGGTGTTTCAGGGATCATGTCGTGCTGAGACTCAAACCCAGATTTCCAGCATGCAAAACCTGCATCTAGCTCATTGAGCTATCTCTCTGGTCCTTATTCTTAGTTTTTAAATAATTTCATTTAGTTATTGTTATAGTGTGTGTGTGAGAGAGAGAGAGAGAGAGAGAAAGAGAGAGAGACATACATGACAGTGCTAGAAGGCTAACAAAAGTCATACCTGTTCATGCAGGAATTGGGGGTGAAGCTGGGCCATGTGTGTATGGGAGAGGAATAATCAAACTCAGGGCCTCACACATGCAAGTCAGATACATTACCACTCGTGCTAATAGTACTTTTTTAAGTATTTATTTATCTTTTAAATTAAGGCCAGCAAGCCAGTCTATTTACCATAGGCTGTCAAGAATCTTTTATATAGCTGTGTGCTCTCCCATACTTAGCACCAGAGTGAGGTCCACTGCAATTTGAAAGTAATATCTGAAATGAGAAACAGTTTTAGATCTTGAAGTCCTCTATCCAGGTAGAAATGATTGTATACATGTTCACAGTGGGACCCAGTACTTGTTGTCACAAGTCTTCACTAAAAATGCATCTTCTTGGAGGACAGAACCCTTGTATGAGTGGGTCACTAATAGATTGTGATGGACTATGTTCTAGATAGTGATGCACTATGTGACAGGGACTAGTTTTACTCTTACACTTTCATCATATACAAAACACAGACTCAACAAATTTTAAAACATGAGATCAAATTGCAATCATCGAACTCTGTAATGTGCCTATTAAAGTGACAGGCAGGGTATGTGGTGGGGATGGAATATATCGCTTGGCCCCCAACAGGGAATATGGTAGCACTATTGGAGGAAAGTTGACAAGGGTGGTGGGATTGGTGTTGATATATTTTTTTTTTATTTTACTACACCACTTTTAGACATACAATTGCAAGATGGTCATGCTTGAGTTTTGGTTCTACAGTGTTCCAACACCCATCCCTCCACCCAAGCCCATCTCCCATCACCAGTGTCCCCACCTTCCTCCCCACTCCCGCACCCCAACTACCTGTGGGTTCTGTATATCTTTTCTCTCCTCTCTATCTCTCCCTCCCACCTACCTTTCCTACACATTGTAGAATGCAGTACACTAGAGGACATAACTGTGTCCACTAGTTTGATGGACCGCGTGGCCGCTTGCGGCCATGCGACTTGGGGGCCTCATGGTCAGCTGAGCTAGGGGAGAGCTGATTGCCAGTTCTCCCAGCTGTGTCTGAGGCTCTGCATGCTATGGCTGGTCACCCCAGGGCAGCTCCTGGGAAGGGCCAATGGGCTCGGACAAAATGGAGAGGGGAAGGGGTGACTCCAGCTCCATCTGATGAATTCCCGGTGATTCCCGCTTCTGGGAGCCGCCTACCTGGACTCGAACTCGTTTTGCTCTGTTAATCTGGTCTTGAGGTCAGTGTCCCTGGTGTTGATATATTATCTGCCTAAAACTCAGCTATCAATAACTTTGTAAGTGATAGGTCTTTAATTAAATAAAAATCATAAAATATTTCAACAAGGGCCTGGAAGTGGCTTAGCCATAGTATGTTTGCCTTGCATGGAGAGAGAGAGAGAGAGAGAGAGAGAGAGACAGACAGACAGACAGACAGACAGATTTTTTGGTGTGGGTGGAAGCGAATGGCGGTGCTCACTCTTGGCACTGTTTGGTGGGGTGCTAGGAATTAAACCTGGGTTGCCTGTATGCAAGCAAGCACCTTACCTTCTATAATATTGCTCTTGTCCAAGAGATAGAGTTTTTCTATTTATTTATTTATTTATATATTTATTTATCTTTTTTATTTATTTATCCATACATTCATTCATTTATCTATTTATTTATTTAAATACAGGGAATATATATGCATGTGTATATATATATATATATATATATGTATATATATTTTTTTCTTTTGGGTCACACCCGGTGACTCTCAGGGTTGCTCCTGGCTCTTTGCTCAGAATTATTCCTGAAAGTGCCCACGGGACCATATAGGATGCCGGGGATCGAACACTGATTGGTTGCGTGCAAGGCAAACACCCTACCCACTGTGCTATCGCTCTGGCCACCAACAGGTAATATTTTATTCAACCTCCTCACAGAAATGCATAGATTGGATCATGTCTTAAAGTTTAGGTCAGTAATTGAATATGGGAGTATACATTGCTATAAACAGATTAATTGACTAGAGCACAACTTTTCAGTGCTTAAAACAATAAGCTGTAAAAGCAGCACCATTGTGACAGTTTAATTTTAGCATTTCTCCCCAACTTTCTCCCACTCTTCTTCAACAGAATCCACACAGACCTCTCATAATCCTTCTCAAGGGTGGCCATATCCTCACTGGCCTCAGAGAATCTCTCTCCTCCATCCCTTCACTTACATACCAATGAGCAAAGGCATGCTTAGCATACATCAGATCAGACTTGTGGGCCAGGTGAGCTCAGGCCTTAGCAATGTCTGTGGTGTTGCTCAGCATGTACACAGCTTGCTTGACTTTGACCAGGTCTCCACCAGGAACTGCAGTGGAGTCTGGTAATAAATACTAACTTTGTAGTCAGTAGGATACAAACACACAAATTGGATGATATATTTGGTCTTGATGGTGATAATGGCAGCACTGACATCGTTGAGGAACATGTCACCATGGTATAACAAGCAGTACTGTGAACATGTATACAATCATTTCTACTTTGATATCATGTTTTAAATGTTGCATTACATGCCATGGCGAGGGTTGCATTTCACCATCTGGTTGGCTGGTTCAAAGCACAAATTTGTGATCTTTGCAACAGAAAGCTGTTTACGGTCAGCTTTCTCAGCAGAGATGACAGGGGTGTATATGGCCAGAGAGAAGTGGATTCAGAGGTAGGGTACCAAGTTGGTTTAGAATTCTGTCATACTGACATTCAGTGCCCTATCAAATCGGAGGAAAGCAGTGATAGAGAACACAATTGACCTCTCAATCTGTTCAGTTAGTGTAGGTTGAGTGCTCATTATCAAGGTTTCCACGACAAAAAGTCATAGATGGCCTTGTTGTCCTTCATGAAGGCACATTCGGAGTGTTCTAGAGTAGTGTGAGCGATGAGGCTGGAGTTGTAGGCCTCAGCTAGAGCAGTGGGGAAACCTGGGGTCTGGGTAAATACAGAACTTGAGCTTGGACTTCTTGTCATAATTGATGGAGAGACATTCCATCAGCAGGCAGGTGAACCAGTAACTGGTTCCCCTACCAAAGCTTGGAACATTACGAAGCTCTGAGCACTGGCCTGCCAGTTTTTAAATTTGGTCCAATACGAGGTCAATGATCTCCTTGCACTACACTTGTTCATGGTGTAGTGCCCACAGGCATAGTTATTGGCAGCATCTTCTTTGCCTGTAATGAGCTTCTCAGGGTGAATGAGGTGGTGGTAGGTGCCAGTGAGACTGTGGGTTCCTGGCCTACAAACACTGCCCCGGGCATATGCTTGCCAGTGTCCATTTTATTGAATAAGGAATTGAAGGAATCATATCCTTTCCCCAATGGCCTTTTCACTGGGCGTCTGGCCATTGGGCTGGATGCTATATTCCAGGATGTAGAGCTTTCAGAAGGCATTGCCAACCTGTATGCCAGCCTGGCCAAGTGGATGGAGATGCAATCATGCATGGTTGCTGCTTACAGAAGAGATGGGGGAAAAGAGGAGGAGACATTGTTGCTTCTCACAGAACAACTCTTAGGTGGTCTATATAAGAGAACCTCGAGATAAATTTTTAAATGTTATATCCCATTCCAGCATCCCAGTGCATTACTTCTCTTTGCTTTCTGGTACACTCCATCTTTCCATCTTGGAATGACCCATACTCTACTACTCTTGGTAGACTACTTTTTTCTGCTATTTTGTGGTGCACTGCACTATGAGGTCACCCACTGCCCAACTCTAGGTATTTAATTTCTCCATTACATTACAACACTCCACTCTGGGGTTACCCATGTCCTTTTTCTCTTTTTCTTTTTTTCTTTTGATGTTTTTTAATCACTCCTCCCGGCCTTTTCACTGGGCATCTGGCCATTGGGCCAGAGTGTTCAGGAGCTACTCTTGACTCAGTGTTTGGGTGCTACATCGGGTGGTGCCCAGGGAACAACACAGTTCTGGGAATAAAATCTGGGTCTTGTGCTAAAGAGCATGCATTAGTCCTTAGAGATATCTCCCCAGTGACATGCTTTATACACATATTTAATTTATTTTGGTCTTCCTTCTATTTTTTTCTTTTTGGGTCATACCCAGTGATGCTCAGGGGTTACTCCTGGCTCTGCACTCAGGAATTACTCCTGGCACTGCATGGGGGACCATATGGAATGCCGGAGATCGAACCCAGGTCTGCTACATGCAAGGCAAACGCCCTACCCGCTGGACTATCGCTCTAGCCCCTTTAGTCTTCCTTCTATCTCTGGAGAATTTCTATTCTCCTTTCAATTATTATATTCCCTCAATAAAATTTTATTATTTGAAAAGGTATTTTTCAGAGATCTGGGGATTTGGCTTAGGAAAAAGCACATGTCCTATATGCATGGTCCTTTGCACCAAAATTCTTTAATAATAAAGATGCAATAATGACTTCAAGAACTTGGATACACAGGATAGTAATTCCTGAAAGAAGATGAGTTTTATCTCAGAATCTTGTCTGGAGAGAGTTTCTAGACTCAGAGAAGTATGAGAGAGACTAGGAGGTCTCCCAGAGTTCAGGGGTGGGGGGTGGGGTCGGGAAATGTGACTGCAATACAGAGGACTAAATACTGAGAGGAGGAAAATTGCTTTGACCAACTTCTATTGATTTTTTTTTTTTTTTTTGCTTTTTGGATCACACCCGGCGATGCTCAGGGGTTACTCCTGGCTCTGCACTCAGGAATTACTCCTGGCGATGCTCGGGGGACCATATGGGATGCCGGGGATCGAACCAGGCCGGCACAGGCCGGCCGCATGCAAGGCAAACGCCCTACCCGCTGGGCTATCGCTCCGCCCCTGATTTTGGTTTTTTTAAAAAAATATTTTATTATACCACTGTGAGATATACAATTACCAGATGTTCATGTTTGAGTTTCAGTAATACAGTGTTCCACCACACATTCCTCCACCTGTGCCCATTTCCCACCACCAATATCCCCATGTCCCTCCCCCATCCCCCATCCTGCCTCCATGGCAGGTTCTTTATCTCCTTTCTATCTTTCTCTCTCTCTCTCTCTCTCTCTCTCTCTCTCTCTCTCTCTCTCTCTCTCTCCACTTCCCTTTCTTACACATTGTGGATTGTAATATATACATTTAGAGGTTATCATGTGTATCTTTTTTGCCTAATTTCAAAGCTCAGTTCTCGGATGATATCATCATTTTCAATGATTATCAGCACACGGTTCCCTACTCTGTCTTACCTAGCCTATGACTCCCACATGTGTTTGTGGTATACTAGATTTTGAGATAAAGCCCACACGTCATGGGTATTGGGCTGTGTCCAGCTGTGGAGTCTGGACCAGATGATGACTGTGGTTGTGTTGCAAAGGTTTTCTGACTTCTGGGAGCCTGGCGGAGGACAGGCCAAGGAATAAAAACCTGCCCCCACTCCAAGATGCCCCATCAGTCTAGCACAGGGTGGGCAGGCAGAGACTCCACCCTGCACCTGAATACTTGGTGTTCCACCGAGAGCCCCAGCAGCAGTTCTGGGTGGGGCCACCAGGCCTTTGTGGAGGGAGCCAAGGTGGGGGAGGTGCCCCAGTCCAGGTTCCCTAAAAACCTGGTTGGCATAGTCACCAAGTCCTGCATGCCTGGGCTTGAACTCGTCTTCTCTCTTGGGTCAGGCTGAGTCCAGCTGTGGAGTCCGGACCAGAGGATGACTGTTGTTGTGTTGCATGAGGTTTTCTGACTTCTAGGAGACTAGCAGAGGACAGGCCAAGGAGCAAAAAATCTGCCGTCCCCCCATGACCCTATCCTTAAAAATTAAATCCTTTTTCTATGTTAGACTATCAACCATCCAGGGACCATGGGGCAGAGCCCTGTGTGTAGACAAGTCTGTCTTCTATCTGCCACCTGCCAACACAGGTGGGCACTGCAGCCACACCTGCAACACCTCGAGGGGGATTTTGATTTTTTTAAAGATTATTTAATATGTCTGTGGATATATTATATGTGGATGTCAGGTTTAATCTCTATCACTGGGAGAATTGTAAAAGATTATAGAACAGAAGACTCTCTTATGCACCTCTTACCTATTACCTGAAATAATACAACAGGGAGTAAGAATCCTAGGGTATGGTTTGGCAGAGGTATTACTAGCTATCACCTCTGAGTAAATCATTTCATTATTCCTGATCTGTTACTTGAGGGAGTTTATCAGACTATGAGCAATAAAGTAACAAAGCAAACATTTAAACAATGAGGCCAAGGTCTCTGAGCCAAAAGTTAACTGGGGGTAGAGCCAGCCAGGTCAATTTCTGCTTTTTGACGGTTGGTTGCATCAAGAAGATCTGAATTCTAAAGGTATTGGATTCTTTGGGTAAGTGAGTTCTGTAGAAAACGAGTGTGTAGAAAAGACAGAGAAAAGAGTGCTCATGAGAGAAGAGAGAGGGCTGGCCATGGACTGATCATTTCTCCTGCACTGCAGCTGTGAACCTATCCTTATTCCTGCACCTGAAATTAAGGTAAAAATTAAAACATACAATCTAGGGAACAGAAGAGACATCAGAGTCATATTGATATGACATCTAAGTAAAAATACCTTTAATTTTCTGAATTACTCTTAGGGCCTCACTAACAGTGAGGGACTCAGGAAGTCCCTGAGAAGGCTGGACCCAGTGAGAGGAGAAGCTCCAAGTGCAGCAAAATTTCAAGTTTTTTTTCACTTGACAACCCCCTGACCAAGTCACTTTTATCAATACAGAAAGCCCAAGGAGGAGGCAGTTTGGGTGGTGGTGGGGGGACCCTATCAAGCTAACTTTGCATAGGCAGAAGAAATATATTTCTTCAACTTAGATGTGTACTTTGACTATTTCCCCTCTGGATAAACTCCCTTTTTCTCTAATGTTTTTCTTTCTTATCATTTACTGATTAAGTATACCTAACTTAACAGTATGTCTCCTTCCGAAATTCTTTTCTGTGAGGGTAGACAAGACCTGGAATGCGGTAAGAGAATGAAGAGCAGAGGGCGGGACTTAGTTAATTTGTTTTTTTTTTTTTCAGAGAGCATCTCCCTCACTTCAGCTTTTTCGGGCATGGTGCCCTATAATTGGGATGGTAAAAGATCAATTCCTGTGCTGTGAAGATCAAGTGAACCTCAGGTGCTTATTGACTACTGCCCATTGGGGAGAAGTAGGGATTTACTGGACAGATAAGGTGGTACGGTGACAGAGGGAGAAGGGACAGTATCCACAGAAAAAATCACATGGGAGCAAGGAAACATGTTTTTAGAAAATTACATGTAGTTGGTTATTGCTGGAGGGTATAAGTGGTTCAGAAAGTACCTGTTGGGGGCTGGAGTGATAGCACAATGGGTAGGGTGCCTGCCTGCGCATGTCCGACCTGTGGCTGACCCGGGTTTGATCCCTGGCATCCCATATAGTCACCTGAGCATCGCCAGAAGTAATTCCTGAGTGCAGATCCAAGACTGACCCCTGAGCATTGCCGGTGTGACCCAAAAAGCAGAAAAAAAGTACCTGTTGAAGATTTATATTCTATAAGAATTAGTTACTTCTTATAGATTATAAATTTTGAATTAATTTTGAAGAATTATATTCTATAAGTTCATTTCTCAATGTCTACCAATAATTAATGTTTCCCTTTGTTCATCCTTTTCTACTTAGAGTCACGCCTTGTCTGGCAACAAAGACCTTTTGTCTCCTGGTTGGTTTCCTCTTCCCATATGAATCTTCAGTTCATCTCTCTTCCCTGTTTGGTTTTGGATGAACCGAGACTTTCAGTCTGAATACTGAGCCTACTCCCTCTGTGCTTGACTTATCTCCAGACAATTCTTGATAGGATCACCACATCTCATCCATTTCTCCCTCTTTTTTCATTACCATCTTAGTTTATTTGGTAATTCACTTACTTCTCTCCTTTCATTCTTAGCTAAATTTTGCAGCTTCCTGAGATGTCAAGGAAAGTCTCACCTCGGTGCCTTTCTTCCTGTTTCTTCCTCTGCAGGAGTGTCCTTCCTGTTTGTTCTCCATCACTGGGCCTCAGGCTCTTACCTTTCAAAGCTTCCCAGCTGCTGGGCAAATGTTACCAACTCTGTGAACTGCATCTTGTCACATCTGCCCTATTCACTGATTTCTAAGTATCTTCATAAGAGACAATGTTTCATTAATCCCGAGTCCTAAGAGCCCCAACAGTGCCTGGGAATTTATACAATAACAAATAGGTCTTTGTTGACTGGCTTTCTGGCAGCCATTGGAATGGAATCCCAAGTAGCTTTGCCCTGTTATTTTATAGAAACTTGTTTTACAGTGTTAAATGTTACGCTTCCTGAGTGACCTTCTTTGCTTTTTACTTGCAGGACCCCCAGTGAAAAGTTCCATGCTGGGCAGTGCTTCTCCTGATGTGCCTCGTTGAAATTGGTGAATTTTTTGTTTGTTTTGAGCCTGGCACACCTGGCAATACAAGGAATTACTCTTGGCTCTGCACTCAGTGTTACTCCTGGCAGTGCTTGGGGGACCATATGCGATGCTGGGCATTGAATGCCCTACTCAATTGCACCTAAGACACACTCCATATCTGCTGTACTATCTCTCCTGTACAGCTGAAGAATTTTTAATCTGACTTATAAATTCAAAATATATTTAGGTATTCCATTTTTAACTGGAGAGTTCTATGCCTCTACAGAAGAGGGCAGGCAAAGTGAAGATGGGCTTTAAAATGACCCAATCCTGCCAACACCTACCAACCAACCCCTGTGAATCCTGCCTTTTTCACAGTCTCTAGAGCCGAACTGAATTTTTTCTTTCTTTACTAATGAATCACTGGAAAATTTTATTGGTAGAGGCAACATGAGGAGGAAAGGGTTGGTTAGTGGAGCTGAGGTGGTCAGCAGCTGAGTCATTGGTGTTTGTGACCTCTGTCCATTCCGAGTTTTGTTTCTCCCTGGAAGGGAAGGGGGGCTTCAATCCTAAGCAGGAGCTACCACTGCCATGGGCCTGAGCTTGAAGTCACCAGGATTTCTCTCCAAGTAGTGTGCAGAGGAGACTCAGAATTTGGCCTCTGTTTCTCGTCTCAGCAGGAACCTCAGGAGACTGGCCCATGAAAACTAATGTGCTGAGACAAAGGAAAGGAGCTGTGAGAAAGCAACATCTATTATCCTGGGCTTGGCAACCATGAAAAGGAGAGAGGTAGTGAAATCCTGCAGTCTGAGAAACAAACTGAAAAGTGACCAAGAATCTGAAGATGATGGTGGAGAGAATCACAACATTCCAGACTCTCAATCTAGAAAACTGTTAGGAAGAACCAACAACAGCTTAATAGAAGACCAAGGATTTGAATTCCTAGATGAAGATGGTTCATAAGAAAAACGAGGACATACAACTTAGCAGCTGCTGCATGGCATGCTATGAAAAATAGGGGGAAGAATAAAACCTTTTCACATAATCTAATTCTAGATTAGAATTCTATCTTAGTAAATCCCATCTTACTTTTTAAATTTAAACTAGCCTTAACTATGTCGGAACCGAATTTAGTGACCATCACCAACTGTTCTTCCTAAGCCACCAACCCACTGGGTTCCTGTTTCCCTTGAATCCTTCTGATAAGGAAATAATGACATTTCAACTTGAAACCTTAGTTAAAGTACAAGTATAATAGTACTAATGTTCAGTGTTAATTATGTTTTTTCAGGGTAAGCTAGTCTAAAACCAAAATAGTGAAAAATAATTTTTCTATTGCTATTTTTTCTGAATTACAGAAAACTATCACTTATGAGCCAGGGCTTTACTTGTTAAAAGCTAGTGAATCTGTTTTAAAATCTCTACTAAGATTTAAGGGAGTAGGCACTAATTTATCTCAAAGCTTAATGTCCTAGTTACAACAGACCAGTAATATTTAACTGGAGAGTTCCATGCCTCTTCAGGCAGTCCAACTGAAGGCGGGCTTTAAAATGAGTTAATCTCTGTGAAAGCCTACCTGCTAATCCTGATGAAATCCTAGCTTTCTGAATGTCTCAAGAGAACTGAGCTGGTTTTTCTTTCTTTACTAATAGATGGGATTCTGAAGGTTTTGTTTGTAAAGGCAGGAGGAGGAAGTGGACGTCTGGAGCTGAGGTGATCAGCAGCTGGGTCATTGGTGTTTGTGGCCTGTCCTCTGCTTCATCTCTCCCTGGATGGGGAGGGTGGCTTCAATGCTAAGCAGGAGTCACTATGCCATGGACCTGAGCTTGAAGTTGCCAGGATTTCTCTCCAACTTATGTGCTGAAGAGACTCAGATGTTGGCCTCATCTCCTTGTCCCAACAAGATCCTCATGAGATTGGCCCATGAAAACAAAGGGTAGGAGCTGTGAGGGAAAAAAACATCTATTAACTTCAGGGAAGAGGACAGATTGAAATCCTGCAATCTGAGAAGCAGATTGTCACTGTAAGGTGACAGACTGAGCATTGGTGGCAGAGAGAGGCACATCCCTCAATATAGAATTGTTAGTAAGAACCAACAATAGACAGAAGACCAAGGATCAAAATTCCCAGATGAAGATTGTTCAGCTTCAAAACCTTACTTAAAGTACAATAATGCTAATGTTCAACGTTAGTTATATATTTAAGGTAAGTTGGTTTAAAAGCCAAAATGGTGAAAGAATAACTTTTTTTCTCTTGCTTGTTGTTGCTGTTGTTGTTGTGGGGAATTACTGAAGACTATCATTTATTTTTATTGATTGAAAGCTAATGGATCTGTTTTAAAACGTCTACTAAAACTTAAGGGACTGAAAATGATTTATCTCAAAGCTTAATCCAGACCAGTAATATTTAACTGGAGAGTTCCATGGTTCTGCAGGAAGGGGGCAGGCAAAGTGATGGCGGGCTTTAAAATAAGCCAATCACTGCTAAATATCCATCTATCAATCTTGATGAAATCCCGCCCTTCACAGGGTTTGAGGGTGTTGAGCTGAATTTTTCTTTACCAAAGAGCCAGCAGGAATCCTACCAATACGAGTAAGCAAGGGTGTTGTGGGGGAGGGCAGGGACTTGTTTTGTCAAATTTCTTAATCATATTTCACCAAATTCAAATGGATCTATGCCTTCAATAAGACTCCTAATGTATCCAACAAAATATGTCCATTTATGAATGTTCAGTGAAATTGTAATGTCAGTGGTTGCAGAGGTCACCTCTTAGAAAGAAATATTTGCTTGGAAAGGAAATTTACCGCAAAGAATGTTTCAGGAGGGACTTACACACTGAAATGTTTGCTGGGCTGATTATAGATGAGGATCAGATGTTGTCTTTAGTTACTTGATCTCATTTTGCTTTGAAACTTTCTTTGGGATAATTACATGGAGAGTAAGTATTCTACATGTGGGTTCTTTTATTTAAAAATGTGCTCTGGTATAGCGACTCTAGAAACAATTCTTGTACTACCTTAATGAGGAACTTGGAATCCATTAACACTGATTTTTCAGTAACATGTTGGGGTGTGTGGTTTTCCCATCTCTGCTCCTTTTTCTGTTTTCTTTTTAGTCTAGTTCCCCATGCTAACAGGAGTTTCCTTCTGGGACACAACAGAGTGATTCTCCGTGTAGGCCCTGTAGTCCTGGGTGAACTGCTTATTCAATTGAACTCTCTCTGCTCTTTATTTCTCTTTTTAATTAGCAATAATCATGCCCCAGATAAACCTCATTGGCTATGATACTGCCACTGCAGAAGGAGTTTTTATTTCTATTCTCTATTGTATTGTTTTTTTTCTAGCTATTCTTAGTGGGAAATGAAAGTTTCAGTTGTCAGTATTTACCATATAAAAATTCTGCTTCCAATCTTTCCAATTTTCTATTTTTATTTTTAATTCTATTTTAATTTAATTTTCTGTCTTATTTAAGTGGTGGGGGGTGTTTTCAAACCTGCAGGTCCTCAGGACTAGTCTTTGCTCAGGGCTTAGAGACCTCCCCTGTCAGTGTTCTAGGAACCCTCCCTGTCAGTGTTCTAGGAACCATACATAATGTAGAACCAAGAATTGAACTGAGGTCAGCTGCAATGCAAGTCAAACACCTTACTGGATTTATTGTCTTTCCAGCCCTCAATTCTGTATTTCTAATGAAAACTACATCTTCAGAACTTTTACTTTTCTTGCAAAAATATTTAAAAATTGGGAGCCCTGTGGAGCCAGGACTCTACATGAGCATCCTTCAATTAAAAAAAAGGAGAAAAGGTGGAAAAAATAAATAAATAAATAAATGTCTGCAGGGCTAGCCACAATGTGTAAAAGAAGAGGGAGAGAGATGCAGAGATAGAGAGAAAGAGAGGAAGCAGGGCTATCGGCTATTAAGGCAGCCTGGGGGTGAGTGGGAGGGGGTGGGGTACTTTGGTGGTGGAAATGGGGTACTGGTGGAGGGATGGGTGCTGGAATACTGTATTACCAAGAACCAATTGCACCTTTGTAATTGTATGTCTCACGGTGGTATAATAAAGAATTTAAAAAAAAATAAAAATTATTCATAGCCCCTTTAAAACTTAATCCTTGCCTTGTGTCCTATATTTATTTTTCATTCAAGAGAACATCAGATGGAGCAAACAAGTGAAAGTGAATCCATTGGTGTGCCCATGGTGAAAACGAGCATAGAGAACGGTGGAAAAGAGCTCTTGGTAATTCTAGTGGTTTTTAGATGACTTTGTGGGCTGTTGGATGGCTTCATGGAGGTTCTGGGCCTGCTGTTAATCCAGTCATTTCTGGTCAGGGCCCTATGCTCACACCAACTCTCCCTGTGCTTCTAGGAAGACGGAATAAATCTGGAGGAAACCAGGAGGACTGTAGAGCAAGGAGACAGCCTTGGGGATGGACTGGGGTCAGCCCTATCATCAGAGGTACAGGTGTTCTATCTGGAATGGGATCGGTTGGGATCAGAGAGCCTAGAAATGACTTTATGTGGCCAATCAATTTGCAAAGGGTCAGACTTCATTTTCTGAGTATATGGGGTCTTATTGAGAAGATAAACACTCATATTTCATTAATATTTACACACATATATTTTAATGTAATCATTATATAAACTAAATTGTTATATAACGCATGCCATTAATAATGGCAGTTTAGAAATACCATCTTTGATAGGATTGACCACACAAACAATACGGTGGAAATAATAATAGCTACCATTTCTTGAATGCTTGCTACTCAACAGAATTATGTTGTGAATTTAACTGATTAAAATTTTGCTGCAATGGGGCTGGAGTGGTAGTCCAGTGGGTACGACATTTTCCTTGCACGCAGCTGGCCTGTGCCGACCCATGTTTGATCCCGGCATCCCATATGGTCCCCGAGCACCGCCAGGAGTAATTCCTGTGTGCAGAGCCAGGAGTAACCCCTGAGTGTCGCGGGTGTGACCCAAAGAGCAAAAAAAAAAAAAAATTTGCTGCAATGGATGTGTGCCAATTTTAAAGCTTCCCCACCCCCAGTTATAAAATTGAGGCTTAGAAATGAACTGGCCTATCTTGATTTTTTTTCTAAAGCTCATCTGGAATACTCAAGATTGAGAGAAACTAGTAGAGATAGAAAAAGAAACATCATGAGGGATAATAAAGTAAACTTCATAGTGGTATTGCTAAAGCCATACCTTTTATTAACATACATTTTATTATTGATTGCCTTTTTTTTTTTTTTTTTTGCTTTTTTGAGTCACACCCGGCAATGCTCAGGGGTTTCTCCCTGGCTCTGCACTCAGGAATCACTCCTGGCGGTGCTCGGGGACCATATGGGATGCCGGGATCGAACCCGGCGGGCACAGGCCGGCCACATGCAAGGCAAATACCTACCCTGCTGGACTATCGCTCCGGCCCCTGCCTTGTACTTTTGACTAAGCTATGAGCTGGCAGACTTTTTCTGCCATCTATAAATATTTTATACTTATAAGTATAAAATATTATACAAGGACCATATATAAATATTTTATACTTTGTGGACCCTACTGTTTCTGCTGCTATTGTTCAACTCTACCATTTTATCAGGAAAACAACTACCAATGAGATTCAACAAGTGGGAGTAATAGTGTTTTTAATTTTCTTTCTTTTTTTCCCCTTTGTTACTGGGGATTGAAACCAGGACCTCACACATGTTTATTAAAATTTTTTTGAATGTATGTATTTTTGCAGAGTGATTGTGTTTTTAATAGAACTTTATAAAAAAAAAGTAATGAGCGCTTTTGCCCAGGCACCCTAGTTTGCTGATTATTGATCTAAACAAAATAATAAATAAAACATTGATTATAACACATAACACATACTCTGTCAGGCTGATTTTGGTCCACCAACGTGTGATCATTGAACGAGGTGTTGGGAGTGATGCACAGGAGCCCACCTTAAAGGTGTCCCTTGCACTATAACAGATGTCACCTTAAATACATGCGTAACAGGAAACGTCATTGAAAGCAATGAGTTTAAGTATTTATTACTCTTGTTTTGGACTTACTTATAAGGCACAAATTTATATGATTTAGATTTTAATAAAAATTATGCAACAATAAGCTCTGTCCAGGGGTTCAAGTTGGCTTATTGTGCAGTTGGTGACTCTACACTTACCAGATAGTGACAAATTACTGCTCCCCCTGTCCCCAAGTCTCAGTGTTTGTAAATGAAGGATGATTTTAGTTCTCTAAGAGTGTATTGATCAATTTTGCAAAATTGTTGGCATCTTAGACTTTCTGATGCATGTTTTCTCATGTGAATAGTTTAAATGATTCAGATGACATAAAGTTATATAGATGCAAAATTATGCCTAAATGTGTTTCTTTAGTCTCTGGGAACACTTCACATTTTCCCATTCAGTAAATTTCTATATTTTGTATGTAATTTGATTAGTTTTTATTAATCACAGTAGAATCTGGGATTTGGACCTCCTTTTCTTTTGGCTAAGTTACTCAAACAGCATCTATAATAATCGTCGTTGCCGGTCAAGTTAAATGTCGTCGTCGTCGTCGTTGCATTCGCCCTCCTCCTCCTCCTCCTCCTCCTCCTCTTCTTCTCCCCCTCCTTCTCTCCCCCCTTCCTCTCCCCCTCCTCCCCCTCCTCCTTCCCTCCTCCTCCCCCTCCTCCTCCTTCTCCCTTCTCTTCATCCTGCCCCCCCCTCCTCCTCCCTTCTCCTCCCCTTCTCCTCCTCCCCCCTCATCCTCCTCCTCCCTCCTCCTCCCCACCCTTCTCCCTCCTCCTCCTCCCTCCTCCTCCTCTCCCCTCCTCTTCCTCCCCCTCCTCCTCCCCCTTCTCCTCCCTCCTCCTCATCCTCCTCCCCCATCCTCCTCCCCTCCTCCTCCCCCTCCTCCTCCTCCTCCTCCTCCTCCTTCTCCCCCTCCTCTTCCTCCCTCCTCCTCCTCCTCACCCCTCCTCCCCCTCCCCCTCCCCCTCCTCCTCCTCCTTCTCCTCCCCTCATCCCCTCCTTCTCCTCCCCCTCCTCGTCCCATCCTCCTCCTCCCATCCTCCTCCTCCCTCCTCCTTCTCCCCTCCTCCTCCTCCCCTCCTCCTCCTTCTCCCTTCTTCCTCCCCCTCCTCCTTCTCCCTCCTCCTCCTCCCCTACTCCTCCTCCTCTCTCCTCCTCCTCCTCCTCCTCCTCCTCCTCCTCCTCCTCCCCCTCTCCTCTCCTCCTCCTCCTCCCCTTCTCCTCTCCTCTTCCTCCTCCCCCTCCTCCTCTCCTCCTCTTCCTCCCCTCCTCCTCCTACCCCTCTCTCCTCTCCCCTCCTCCTCCCTCCTCCTCCTCCCACCTTCCTCCTCCCTTCTTCCTTTTGGGGTCAATTTCCAGGTTTTTTATGCTGTGCATTTACCTTATTTATGTGAGCCTTTCTTTCTTCCTAATGAATCCTTGTTCATTGCTATCAATGAACTTTCCTTTTAACACTACTTTTGCTTTGTATCACAAATTATAGTAGCTCATGTCCTCATTTTGTTTTCAGGAATCTTTTGATTTCCTCTGTGATCCACTGGTTATAGAATAATGAGCTCTTTAATTTCCAGGCTTTTGAATTATTTCTCCATTTTGGTTTGTGATTAACTTCTATTTTCAGTGCTTCATGATCTGAGAAGGTAATTAATACAGTTTCTATCCTCTCAACTTTATGGAGGTATGCTTTGTGTCCCGGTATGTGGTCTGTCTTGGAGATTCTCCCATATGCATTGGAGAACAAAGTGCATCCAGCTTTTAGAGGATGAAAAGCCCCAAAATATCTACTAACCCCTTCTCTTCATTTCTTCTTTCAAAGCCAGTATTTTCTTGCTGAGTTTTAGTCTAAGAGCAGAGAGGTAGAAGCAGCGTTGAGTCTCTTCAACGCTAGTAATGTCTTCCTTCAAATCTATTAGCAATTGTTTTGAGGAGTTTACTGGTTCCTCATTAGCATATATGTTTGCATGTGTGAGAGTGCTTCCTGATGCACATGAATGTTGATCATTATAAAAGACCCTCTCTGGGGGCCGGAGCGATAGTCTAGTAGGTAGGGCGTTTGCCTTGCACGTGGCCAGCCTGTGCCAGCCCAGGTTCGATTCCCGACATCCCATATGGTCCCCCCGAGCACCTCCAGGAGTAATTCCTAAGTGCAGAGCCAGGAGAAACTCCTGAGCATTGCCGAGTGTGACAAAAAAAAAAAAAGACCCTCTCTGTGTCTTTTAACTTTTTAGAGTCTGAATTCATTGTTGTCTGATATAATTATGGCCACCCTGGCTATTTTGTGGGTTTGTTTGCTTGAAATACTGCTTCTTCATCATAATTTCCCTCCTGGTCCTCTGGGACCCCTATGACTCTTATGTTGTTATGTTTGTATTCATCCCAGAGTTCTATTGTCTGCTATTCATTTATCTTGACTTGTTATCCCAGTCTTCTTTTGTGGTCTGGAGGTTTTCTGCATCTCATTTGGAGCTCACTGATTTTTACCTCAGCTACTTTTACTCTGCTTCTGAGGGCTTCCACCAAGTTTTTCATTTTCGCCTACCAAACTCTTTTAGCTCTGTCAGTTCTGCTTTTAGTTTTCTTATTTCTGCCTCTCATATCCTCTTGCGTTTTATTGGTAGTCTATTCCATTGTTTCTTTAAGATCTTTTCACATCCTCAACATTTACTCCCTAAAGTCCTTAATAGAGACTTAATATATAGTTGGTTATATAGTTGGTTGTCACTGGTTGAGTATTCAGTGGTATCATCTTTACTTACTTATGGTGGATTCCACATTGCTTTTCCATTGTGATTTTTTTTTTTTTTTTTTTTTTTGGGTCACACCCGGCAATGCTCAGGGTTTCTCCTGGCTCTGCACTCAGGACTTACTCCTGGCGGTGCTCGGGGGACCATATGGGATGCCGGGATCGAACCGGGCCGGCATGGGCCGGCTGCATGCAAGGCAACGCCCTACCCGCTGGGCTATCGCTCCGGCCCTCCATTGTGATTTTGAAGTCTGGAGGTTTTTTCTTGTGTGTGGCTAGGTGATTAGGACATCAATGTATGCTCACTGAAGGGGTCCTGACCTTCAGGAGGAACAAATGAAATAGTGACTCCTGAGTACTGCTTCCTAACAAGGTGCAAATATGATGCCTCATTCGGAAAAAAAGTTTCACCATCTCACAAGCCCATAGAGAATTAACTATTAAATTGTATAGGAGTGCATGGGAGAAAGTCCATCTTCTATACTTACTTCCTACTGGCCAAAGGCTTGCCCACTTATTGTAGGGTCTTTACCTGCTTCTGGGAGCCATCATGCCTACCACCCTTTTGAGCTCCATCCTTCATCAGAACCCCTCATGGCCCAGAGATTCTTCAGGGCCATGGAGGTGTCCTGACCGGTCATGCCCATCTGCAACATCCTGATGGCTGTTCAGTATTAGGGGTTTGTGTGGGTTTAGAAAGAAAGGTGAAAGTCTATCCTAGAAGAATTGTATTCTTCACTATGTGAACACTTAGACATCTCCAGAACGGGGAAGGAGTAGGTCCCTGGAGTTTCCCCAATGTGTGCCATTGGAGGTTTCTGCAGATAAGATTACTGACGATACTGCTAGTCCAGGCTGAGGAGGGATAATCTATCTTATTGCTGCTAGGCTAGGTTTGATCTGGACTTTTGCTCTTGCCTAGACATTAATATCTCCATAGAGAAATGATTTACTTCATTAATCAAGAGAAATTTCTTCTCTAGTCAGATAATCTCTAAATTCTAGGAACTGATAAAAAGGGATGAGTCATTTTTTTAAAATCCTAACTTTTGGGTTTTCATTAGTAGGAAATTACAGCCTTTCACCAGGACAAGAAGTTTCTACAGAACACATGCTGGGTTGTTCAAGAAGATTCTGCGGATCCTATTGTGTTTGGGTGAGGTGATGAGAATTCATGGATGGGAGAGACATAATCATTTTAGGAAATTAAGCAAGATGATTACTAGATGGAAAGAAACCTCACCTCAAATAGATTTAAATAATGGCCTATTTAATGTTCAGATCTTATCATTACTTTAAGTATATGACTTAATGATTGCTTCTCCAGGAATAAGTAAGATATGGCAACAAACCACCAATTAAAATATACTACAACTGGGAGTATAGCTCCGTGATAGAGTACATGCTTCACATATGGGAAGCTCTGGATTTAGTCACTGGAACCCATCCACACACCTATGTAGACATTTATAAATCATATATGTGAAATATGTATGATTTAATAGGCATATATTTCAAAGAATATAGGTTTCTCTCTTTTCAGTCTTGGTTGAGTATAGGACATGGTTGTTGTAGCCTTTATGAGAGAAATCTCTAATCTTTTTCTTATTTTCTGGTTTTACTGCTAATATCAATGACACAAAAATATTTAGAAAAACATAGCAAATCTCTATTTCAAATATACTGCCAATGTTGGAACATTATATAACTGAAATCCAATCATGTACAACTTTGTAACTATGTACACTGTGATTCAACTAAACAAAATAATACTTCCAGTTCTGTATAGATCTTTGGTATACATGTTTAAGGAAGCTGGATAGTGCTAATCAAAGTTCTATTTTGGGGTGAGTCAGGAAGCTCTGGGGTGAGGACCATACAGCTGTGTTTTTTGTTAGTAGCTCCTTTACATAGTTTTTCCCAATAAAAAAGTTAAAATGACTGAGATTAAATGACTTTTTAAAGAATGTGTGGCCGATGCTGATCTAATACATCCCAAGAGACATATCAGATAAAATAGGAGTGAGGTGTCCCAGGAGACAAGAGGATACAGTGCTCAGACCTAGTTGAATCTCGTTGGAGATCCTTGAGAAGAGCCAGTGAGCCATCCATGTCCTGCCCTGGCATGAGAACCTTCACTTAGTGGGAAAATGGGGTTGATGACAAGGTTGCTGTTTAGGGTTATTGCTTTAAGTGACAAGTGTTCCCGATGAAAACATGTCCCTGGGAGCACTGCCTTGCTGACTCTTCCTCTATACCTTCTCTCTTTAGCTTATGCTGCTTACTTCCTGATAGCCTGCATCTTGGACTTTCAAAGGGCACTGGCCTTATTCGTCCTTACCTGTTTGGTGCTCTTGGTCCTGGTTCACCGCTATCTGAAAAGGTTCTTTGATAAAAAATTAACAAGTTGTCTGAAACCCTTTGAAAACTCTCGCCTGAAGTTTTGGATGAAAGCGGTGAGTAAGGGAACTGGTTGAAATGGTGTATTAAGATAAGCACCTCAGTTTTTCTGGCTCTACAATGTGTCAAAATCTAGTCAATCACCCTTTACTTTTGATCTCTTTTCACAGTCCCACAGCATCTTTCAGATCCTCACCCACACTCTTCAAAACCAACACTCAGAGAGCAAATAGTAACAGGTCTTTTTTATACTGGGCTTCAATCTAGTTTCCTGTGCCTTGCTCTCAATATTGCAGCTGCAAGGAGGGATAAAATGATAGAGTTTCTGTCTCTTAATGGTCAGGGCTTATGGCATAAATGAGAAAAACAATTTTCTTTTTTTCTAGAATGTAATCAACAAGGAGACTTGTAGCTGAGGCCAACCGTCAGCCAACATTCTTTTCCCTGGATTCATCTTGTGCTTTTTCCCCCAATCCCCTAACCTCCCTCTCCTCAACTGATATCCTTAGGCTAACCGTGGCATACCAAATGTCCTTTCAGCACAGATCTGGGATGAGAAAATAATTTTATAAAGTCCCACATCTCTGCCTGGTCTCCTCTGGATGCACAGAAAGTAGTGTTAATAAGATTTATGTAAGCAGTAATTAGAGAGACATTCAAATTTGGTGTGGACTCAACACTAGGAAGGGAGGTAGAGCTAGGAAGGTGGATTCTCTAAGTAGAGCTTGTTTACTTTAATTGAGATGAATTTTCAGTGGGAACTTACCTATAATTCCCTTGGTTGTTTTCAAGTTATTTCCATGGATGAATAATGTGTTCTCTTTGTTTTCCTGGGTTATCGCCCTTCTAATCTTTTTTCTTGGTTTAAAGTGAGTCCACTATTTAAGTGTGAGGAAACCATTTGTGTATTGATCAAGGTTTGCTGGATACATCAAAGGACCATAAAATCACTGGTGGAAACAGTTGATTTGTAGCTTAACCTTTATTGTTGATCTTATAGTGATGGGAAATTGAACAGGGATCCTTGGAGGATCAAAGCATACCATAGCCTTTATTTATTTATTTATTTATTTATTTATTTATTCATTCATTCATTCATCTATTTATTTATTTATCTATCTATTGAACCCCTGTGAGATACACAGTTACAAAGTTTTCATGATTGGGTTTCAGACCACTGTCCTAATACCCATCCCTTCACCAGTGTACATTTTCCACCAAATATGTCCTATATGGCAGACACTTTTCTTTGGACCAAAGTATACGTCTGTCCTATTTTTATTAATTTGATTATTCATTGGTACAGTTTTCAAGAATGAGACTAGATATCACATTTTACTGGTGTGGAAGATTGAGGGAAGGGAAGTCATTTACTTTACATCCTTAGATTAATCTTTTTCATTGATTATTTCTGTAAGTAAAAGAATTGGAGGGGCCAGAGAGATTGTGTAGTGAGTAAAACACTTACATTGTATGTGGCTGACCTGGGTTTGATCCCCAGCGCCCTGTTTGGTCTTCTTACTCCAAGAGGCCCTGAGCACTGATGGGAGCACTGCTGGGAGTAGTCAAAACTCCACCTCCAAAAACTGGGGAGAAAGTTGGTTGCTTAAGAATTCACCACAAATGATTCTCAAGATATGTCTGTATCTCCTCTACAATTGAGCTCCTGAGTTTATGCTTGGGGTGAATTTCTAAATGAATTCTTTATTTATTTGGTTTTTCATTAAAAAATTGTTAAAGAATGGTGATTAGCAAAGTTATTGATAGTTGAGTTTTAGACATACAGTATTCCCACACCAGTTCCACCACTAGAGTCAACTTTCTTACAGCAGTGTGAAGTTCCCCCTCACTCTCCCCCTCTTCCCAACCAACATGCCACTTTAACAGTCACGTTTTTAAGTAGGCATAGTTTGCATCTCATGTTGTCAGTGTTATTAACTCTGTGGTTTGGACATACATAGCTGTGCCACTCTTTTATGAATGAATATGTGCACCTCTCTGTGCCCATAATCATTCCTAAGTTCATCATTATTCATCACATGATTTTCACATTCCCTCCTCAGGGTGTTTGCAGGAATCACCTTGGTTGGCCTTATTCTGTGGTTGGCTCTAGACACAGCGCAAAGGCCAAAGCAGCTGATCTCCTTGCGGGAATCTGCATGTTTGTTCTCATCCTCTTTGCCTGCTCCAAACACCACAGTGCAGTGAGTCTGATTATGTGGGTTGGGCTGAGTACTCAGTCCAGGGCCATGTCTTACTAATTGAAGTTCATGTGTATCAAGTATTGATTAACAGGGCATAGAGCTAAGTTCTTAACAGTTTCTGGAACTTGCCTCCTTGACAGTTTTGTTCCTAACCCAAGTTTTCTCTTTTTGGGTCACACCCGGAAATGCTCAGGGGTTACTCCTGGCTCTTCTCTCAGGAATCACTCCTGGCGGTGCTCAGGGGACCACATGGGATGCTGAGGATCAAACCCGGGTTGGTTGCATGCAAGGCAAACGCCCTACCCACTGTGCTCTCACTCTGGCCCTAACCCAAGTTTTAAAATTTAAAATTCTCAGAGGTCCTCAATTGTTTATTTTCAAGCTATATGTTCTGAGCAATGAGTTTTGATGTTAGTTTTGTGGATCTAGAAACAAAATAAAGAGGGGAAGAAAAGAAATAGAATACAATAGAGAATAAGCTTCCATTGCACATATAGTATTAAGGCTTTGGATTATGACACATATACGTATATATGTGTGTCATCAAATTTGTAGACATAGTTTTAGAAAGCATATGAACAAACGTAGCTCTTTTCCATATTAATGTCCTGTTTCCTTTCCTTCAACTCCATCTTATCCAACATTTATTGTTAATATCCCAGGAAAATTCCTCACATACCCATGTTTTTTAAACAGGTTTTGGAATAATGTTTTTGCTCTGCCCATTTTTTTTTATTGAATCCTCATTATTTAGAATATCTTTAATGATAATTTCATGAACACATAGTTCCAACACTATATCCGTCATCAGTGTCCCCTCCATCAAGCTCAGTTCTATAGACCAACTCTCTAGTTCCATTGACTTTGGCCATTTGTTGCTTTCTTATTATATATCTTTATTTTATTTTTTCCACAGAGATTCTGTTCTAATGGCCATTTTTTACTTAGAAAGTTCTTATTTTTTACTTCATTTCAAAGAGTTTGAGTTTTCCCTCTGTTCTGTTTGTGATTAATTTCCATTTTCAAAGCACTATGGTATGATCTAGAAGGATAGTTAATATAGTTTCTTTCTTTTGGGTTTTTTTTTTTTTTTGCTTTTCGGTAACTCCCGGTGATGCTCAGGGGTTACTCCTGGCTCTACACTTAGGAATTACTCCTGGCAGTGTTAGAGGGACCATATGGGATGCTGGGGATCCAACCTGGGTCAACCATGTGCAAGGCAAACGCTCTACCCACTGGATTATTGCTCCAGCCCCTCTCTTTTGGTTTTATGGTGATATGTTTTATGATTCAGCATGTGATCTATGTTGGAGAATGTCCCATGTTCCTGCATGATAATGTGTTCTCAACATTTGGGGGCATAGAGGGTCCTATATGTGGCTGGCTTGTGTTTCCTTGTTGAGTTTTTGTCTAGTTGGTATATCCAGGAGTGATGCAGGGGTGTTCAATTCTCCTATTACTGTTGTGTTGCTGTCAATAGCTTTTTATCAGGTATGTTAGCAATTGTTTTAAATATTTTGATGGTCCATGAAGTACTGTTCTTATTGGTTCCAGGTGTCCCTGAGAGCAGTGTTTTGGGGCCTGGGTCTTCAGTTTACCTTTTTGGGATTTTGGTCATTAGAACTGATGCTGGATTTAAAGCATTTCAATGGTTGGGAGACCAGGTTCAGGTATGAGAAATTGAATATGAGGATTCTTTTCTTTTAGATACCCAGAGAAAGGAGGTTTGGGGGAAGGATGAACGAGAATAGCTCTGTCTTGTTAATTTAGACTGTGGTGGGAGCTCTGGTGGGAAAGCAGAGAGTGTGTTGGAGTACATGTGAAGCGTATACATAAGAGGACTAATTGCCGAGTCCCTCTGTCATTTAATGAACAGTGCAGGTGGACAGCCTGTTCTCAAGCTGTCCTAGGAAGGCCAACCTAGTTGCTATTGGAGATCCTTATCACTCATGTGACTGATTCTGTTTTTTTTCAGTGTCCTTCCTGACTTCATTCTTATTCTTTCCCTTTCGTTTTCTTTTTTTTATATTTTGTCTTCAGATTTTCCTGAATTACACTTTGAAGGGTTCCAGTTTTGTCTTTGGTGATGTGCTGACCAAGGAAGTCTTTGCTTTTTCAGGTTACATTTATTTTTATGGGCTTAAATGGAGTAAATCTTAGGGGTGGTATAAAACAGAATAATTCTCTCAGAACCTATAAAAAGAAAAAATGCAGGATTATCACTTTCATTCTGATGTTGAAATGAAATAGGGATTGGGGAAGAAGGATCAGAAAAAATACCTTATTGTGGATTAATATTGACTTTCTCTATATTTTAAATATATTTCTAAACTTGTTTGTGTTTAAGTAGTCACTGAGTCTCTATATTGTATTGGCTGCTCTTGGGATAATGAAGC
>JAJIBD010028723.1:0-39918 GCA_021461705.1 Cryptotis parvus
GGGGAGAGCCTTGTGTTTACTGGCAGGCCTGTTTTTAAACAAGCTTGTTTATGGACATGGTCAGCAATTTCCAAACCCAACACTGCATTTGATGTCGCCTGTGTGCGGCGGGTACTGTGTTGGTTCGCCTATTTCTAGGTCACGCCATCCCCGTGGGGACCTCTTAAGTGCACAGCTGGTGGCTGCTGGGACTGGGTGGGCCTGTGAGAGGGGCCGGGGGGGTGGGCGGGGGGGCTGGGCAGATGGCGTAAAGGGTGGGTGCGCCTGCCGGGCACGGAGACGCCCGAGTTCCACGCGTGCTGCACTGCCGGGCTGGGGCACAGAGCTGTTAGGCCTGGCACTTCTGGGTCCCCCCTCACTGGGAGTGGCCCCAGGGCCCCCACCCCCACTCCCTAGCCTGTCCGTCACCTTGGCAGGAGCAAGGCCAAGGGGGCGAGCCTGCTGCAACCAGATGGCAGAAGTCGGGCGAGCTGGCTTGGGGACAGCTGGGCTGTATGTCTTGGGTTATCCGCCCCTGAGTGTCTCTCGCAGGGAGGGCTGAGGTCACCCTGAGTGACCTTGACTGGCCCTGCAGTGTGGCTCAGTGCTTAGGACTTGCAGGAAGGTGCTTCCCGGGATCAGAGTCAGGGGCTCACGGGGCCAGGCTGTGCGCTGGCGGGGCTGCCCCCTCTCCCGGGACCCAGAGCTTCTTTCTTTAAGGGCCCGTGGTGGGTGTCTGTGGGGATTTAGTGCTTCGTGTGCTGCTGGGAGGGTTCAATCAAGGCCACTTTACCCTGTGCAGTGACCCACGGAGACCCCAGGCCTGCACATACGTCCCCCAGCCCCCCCCATGACTCTTTTGGGCTGTGGGGGTGTGTGGGGGTGTGTGGAGGGTGGTTCCCTGCCCCTGATTCCTGCCTCCAGGGGGCCGAGAGAGGCTCTGTAGGCTGGACCCGTGGGGTGCCTGGGACCGAGACCTGAAACGCTCTCACCTGAGTAGTAGAACTGGATCTGGAAGGCAAAAGAGGAAATCGGAGAAGGACATCAGGCAGTCCATGGCGTTCGTCCATGAGCACGATCCTGCAGAGAGAGGGGGGCAGGCATTAGAGAGGAACCCCGGGGGGCCCGCCTGCCCCAGGACTCCCCCAAACCTGCCCCTCCCACCAGTGGGCTGATGCTGGGCAACACCAGCCGCCGGGTTCTGCCTGGCCTTGGGGGCGCCAGCTCTGGATGGGGCGCAGGAAGGAGCGGCCGGGCGCGGGCTGTGAGGCAGCCAAGATTTTCTTTCAGGCCCGAGAGCAGCAGAACCCTTTCATCTGCAGCGCGGACCATTCAGTTCAGAATAAATACAGCTGATCAGAAAAGGCAAAAAAGAACAGCCAAGAGGCTTAAAGGGGGCTTGGCAAGGGGCGCTGGGACTGAATAAGTGACGGAGGGCCAGAACAGCTCCAGGCACCCTCCAGTCCAGGACACAGATGGCAGATGGGGGGCGGGGGCAGCTTCTGGGGGCGGCATGTCATGCTGGCCACTGCCTCCCCCACCCTGCACCCCTGCCCTCGAGGGGTCACCTCCTGGCTTGTCCTGGTTTGGGTCCCTCCGCCCAGGAGAGAAACTCGTGGCTCTCCGGGAGGCTGGAGCGAGTCCACGTCCAGGCCCTGCTCCGCCTGCAGGAAGCAGGCGCTGCTGGCTCCGGCAAGAGCAGGACCTGGGGACTGTGTCTGCTGTGGGCCTCGCGCCTTTTCTTTAACTGTTCGTTTCCCTTGCTCCTCACCATTGATATCTTAGGATTTGGGGGCACTCCCAGTGGTGCTTCGGGGGCCACTCCCTGGTGTCGTCTGGAAGGCCGCCTGCAGGCACAGTCTGGGCTCAGCTGGGGACGTTCTCCCTGGCTTCTTTAATTTTCCAAACGTTTCTTCCTTTCTGCCATGCTAGGGACTGAACCCAGGGCCTTAGACACCGTGCCAGACTCTTCCTGCCCGGAAGCCTACGGTGTGTCCCCACTGCCCCCTGCTGACCCCACTGTCCTGGATAGATCCCCAGTGCCCCACATGGCACAGCAGGAGCGATTCCATTGCCAGGTATGGCCCAAAGACAACAACAACCAACGAACCCACCAAATCCCCCCGCTTGTCCCCACCCCCAAAAAATCCAACAAAAAAGACAGGAAAAGGGGTGAGTATGACTCCATAGCTATATCCCAAAGCGCCTCTTTAAAGAAAAGTTGGAGGGGCCGGAGCGATAGCCCAGCGGGTAGGGCGTTTGCCTTGCACGCCGGGCCGGGCCATGCCGGCCCAGGTTCGATCCCGGCATCCCATATGGTCCCCCGAGCACTGCCAGGAGTAATTTCTGAGTGCAGAGCTAGGGAGAAACCCCTGAGCATTGCCGGGTGTGACCCAAAAAGCAAAAAATAAATAAATAAATAGATAAATAAATAAATAAATAAACAAACAAATAAATAAATAAATAAATAAAAGTTGGTGGGGAGAGGCTACACCCAGCTGTGCTCAGAGCTTACTCCTGGCCCTGCACTCAGGGATCGCCTCCTGGCAGGCTCAGGAAACCATATGGGATGCTGGGGACTGAATCCAGGTTAGCTGCGTGCAAGACCCTCCTCACTGTACTATTGCTCTGGCCCCACTCAAAATGTATTATTATTATGCTTTTTTGGGGTCACACCCAGCAATGCTCAGGGGTTACTCCAGGCTCTGCACTCAGGAATTACTCCTGGTGGTGCTCGGGGAACCGAATGGGATGCCAAGGATCGAACCCAGGTCGGCTGCGTGCAAGGCAAATACCCCTCCCCGCTGGACTATCGCTCCGCCCCCCTCTCAAAATTTAAATGGCCCTTCCTTGTTGCTGCACTGCCAACTTCACTGTGATGCTGGGGTCCTTGTTGCTGCACTGCCAACTTCACTGTGATGCTGGGACCCACAGAGCAATGCTGCCAGGGGCCGTGCCGTCAACAGGTGAGTGGTACCAGGTGCCACACTCACAGCCTCATCTTAGAGGCGGGCACTTTGCCACGGAGCCAACCCCAGGCCTTGCACACTGCCTCTCTGTTAAAGACGGATACAGGCGATCAGTCCTAAGGGGTTAGTATCTATGGCTAACGTAGCTCCTTTCATTGCTCCCTTTTAGGCCCTTGCTTCCACCACCTCTTAGGGAAGGAAGACGCGATGCTGCAGGGGGGGCCACAGGAGGGCGCCCTGACCCCTCCACCAGGGGCTGGTGGGACCAAGTGCGCAGGGCAGGCAGTTACCCCATGTCCACCGCCTCAGGGGCGCCCCGGCAGGCAGAAAGGGCAACGAAGGCCAGATTCTGAGATCCGGATGAGAGGAAAAGGCAAGAGCGGTAGTGTGGGAGGGGGCGGGCTAGGCTGAGCAGAGACCCCTGGGGGAGGAGACCCCTAGCTCCCCTGGACAGCAGGGTTTAACACGCCCGTTCACTGATTCAAGGTTTTACGTGTCTAAATCCGGAGATCATGAAAGCCACCCTTTGAAAGGGCGCGAGGCCTGGAATCCGCGCCCGGAGCACGTCCGTCACCGCTGCAGCAGCCGCCCCGCCCCCAGCCACGCTGCGCCAGCCTGGCGGTTTTCTTGGCCAGGAGCTGGGCACTGCCCATGAGAGGGGGCAGCTGGGACAGGTGAGCGGCCCAAGGTGCAGGGGGCCCGCCAGCAGGGTCAGGGAGTGGACGCAGCAGGGTCTTGCCTCTGGAGGGGCCTGGGGACGCAGGTTTTCTGGCCGGGCTGCCCGGTGGGCCAAGCAGACCTGAGCTTTGCTGGTCAGCAGCCCCGCTCTGGACTCCGCTGGCTCGGCGCCTGGGGCTGACATCCTAAGACCCCCCAGCGTGTCAGCCATCCCTTTCCCCCTCCGTCTCTCCTGATCCCCTCCTGCTTCACCCCCACACGGAGGCAGGCCCCCTTTAGCTTCTCCCTGGCTGGCCAGTGACGGCTGGCTCTGGTTCTGGCTAGCTCTCTGGCCTCCTCCTGATCCAAGGACCGTGGGCTGGGAAGATGGCAGTGCTGGCCAATGGCGTGATGAACTCCCTGCAGGTGCGCGGCCTGGAGGGGCGGGCCCTGCGCTTCCTTCCTCCCCCCCAGGGGAGTGTGGGGTCTCATCACCGGTGCCCAGGGGGTGGGCTCTCATCACTGGGCGCCCAAGGGTGGGCTGGCTCTCATCACTGGGCGCCCAGGGGAGTGTGGGCTCTCTTCACTGGGCTTCTGTGGTCCTGGCCAGCCAGGCCTCCCAGGGTTTAAGGGGCCTCCGGGAGACGAAGGTGGGTCGGCCAGTGTGCACGGTGCAGAACCAGAGGTCAGGAGGCAGGCTGGTGTGGACCAGAGGGCCTGGCCGGGCCTGGAGTCCCTCAGCTGATTTCCCATAGCCTGGGTCAGCCGCGTGCAAGACTTTGTCACGCTGTGTATAACCTGTTTTCTGCTGTACTTGGGGGTGTTTGGGGGGTGGGGAAGCATGTGGTGCCGGGATTGAACCAGGGTGCTGGCACATGCCTGCTCCTTGCCCTACAGCCTTCATTCATTCACGCCCTGCTCCTTGCACTACAGCCCTTCATTCATTCACGCCCTGCTCCCTTCCCCTATAGCCCTTCATTCATTCACGCCCTGCTCCTTCCCCTATAGCCCCTTCATTCATTCACGCCCCTGCTCCTTGCCCTACAGCCTTCATTCATTCACGCCCTGCTCCTTCCCCTATAGCCCTTCATTCATTCACGCCCTGCTCCTTGCCCTACAGCCTTCATTCATTCACGCCCTGCTCCTTGCCCTACAGCCCTTCATTCATTCACGCCCTGCTCCTTGCACGACAGCCCTTCATTCATTCACTCTATGCTCCTTGCCCTATAGCCCTTCATTCATTCATTCACGCCCTGCTCCTTGCACTATAGCCCTTCATTCATTCACGCCCTGCTCCTTGCACTACAGCCCTTCATTCATTCACTCTATGCTCCTTGCCCTATAGCCCTTCATTCATTCACTCCCTGCTCCTTGCACTATAGCCCTTCATTCATTCACTCCCTGCTCCTTCCCTATAGCCCTTCATTCATTCACGCCCCTGCTCCTTGCCCTACAGCCTTCATTCATTCACGCCCCTGCTCCTTCCCCTATAGCCCTTCATTCATTCACGCCCCTGCTCCTTGCCCTACAGCCCTTCATTCATTCACGCCTGCTCCCTTGCCCTACAGCCTTCATTCATTCACTCCTGCTCCTTGCACTATAGCCCTTCATTCATTCACTCCCTGCTCCTTGCCCTATAGCCCTTCATTCATTCACTCTCTGCTCCTTGCACTATAGCCCTTCATTCATTCATTCACTCCCTGCTCCTTGCACGACAGCCCTGCCCCTTCATTCATTTGCTGTCTGCTGCCGTGTCAGTTTGTAAGTCCCGGGGCCTGGATGTCACCCTGCCTCACTGTCACACACGAACAAGCACGCAGGAGATCCACGTGAATAAAAGGAGAAGGAAAGAACACGCTGCTTGGGGCCAGGGCGGTGCAGAGACTGCTCAGGGCGGGGCGCTGCGGCATGACCCCAGGAGACCTGAAGCCGTGAGGGCTGGGATGTGACGGACTCTGTGAAGGTCTGGAGCAGTGCGGGAGTGAAGCAGCGCCCTCGACTCACAGTTACAATGAAGATAGAGTGGGGCTGGAGCGCCAGTACTGAGATTAGCATACCTGCACTGCATGGTCCCCTAGCCGCAGTGGGAATTGCCCCTGGGCGCTCCAAGGAGCTCCCCCAAGCTCCCGGCCAAAAGAGGCATGACTTGGGGGCCAGGGGTGGACGCTCGCACCTGGGTTAGGCCGAATCTAACACTGCGCCCAAGCGCGCCCAGAGCACTGCCAGGTGTGGCCCGGTAAGAAGTCACCTGTGGGGGCTTTGATCGGTTTTTCATTTGCACTATTTCAATTTTAAAATCAACCCTTCGAGGCAGGTGCCATCATTATTTCTATTTTACAGAGGAAGAAACTGAGGCTTGGAGCAACTCCCTCAGGGTCACAGCCAATAGGAACGAGTCCAACCTGAAGCCAGGGGCTGCCCCTGCCCGGCTCCCGTGCCCGGTCCCTCGCCCTCCCCTGTGCCTGCAGCCAGCTGTGAAGTGTCTTCAGGGGACCTGAGTCCCACGTTGGAGACTAGAGTCCTGGGCGGGGGCACAGCCTGGGGGTGGTCACCTTAACTCCGACTTGCGTGAGGGAGTCGGGGCTCACTCCCTGGGACCTCGTGGGTCCCTGAGCAGTGCTGGCAGCGGCCTCCGAAAGCAGCCGTTGGGCTCAGCTCCCCCAAAGCCACACATCACCACCGGAGAAGTCCTGCAGGTGATTCTGACTTGGTCGGGTCTGGGAACAGCTGCTCCGACGCCCGCCTTGGCGTTAGCTTCTCGCGCCGCCTAAGCTGGGGCTGGGTGTGCTGGTTCCTGGGCTCAGCTGGGGGGGCAGGGGGCAGGGCAGAGCCTGTGGGCTGCTCCCCCAGCGTTTTGGGGTCTGCTCCTTTTTTTTTTTTTTTTTTTTTTCTTTTGGGTCACGCCCGGCAAGCTCAGGGTTTCTCCTGGCTCTGCACTCAGGAATTACCCGGCGGCGCCGGGACCATATGGGATGCCGGGATCGAACCCAGCCGGCACAGGCCGCCCAGCGCAAGGCAAACGCCCCACCCGCTGGGCTATCGCCCGCCCCGGTATGCTCCTTTTGTATGTATTTTCTCGGCCTTAGGCAATTAATAAAGGCCAGAAAGATCTGCCTTAGGGAATCCAGAAACCTCACTTATTTTGAAAAAAAGTCTGGTAATAATAATGCAAGCGCTAATATTTCAACAGCAAGAAACTATTACTTAAAAAAAGTCTATAACGCGCTAAGCAATTCTCATTTTGGGGGCTGTACTGGAAGTCTTCCCACCCTGTGTGGGAGCTGCTGTTGTTATTTCTACTTTACACTTCTGGACACGGGGCAGAGAGCAAAAAGCTAAGACGCTCAAGGTCAGTCGGGTGGGGAGATAGTACTGCACACAGCTGGCCCGTGTTTGATCCTTGGCACCCCAGATGGTCCCCTGAGACTGCCAGGAGTGATCCCTGAGTGGAGAACCAGGTGTAAGACCCGAATACCTCTGGGTGTGGCCCAAGAACAAAATAAATGATGATTATCCATGTTCTACCATGAATGGATCTGGCCTGTCTGTTTCCTTGTTGCTCATTTCCACGCTGTACTTGTGGAGTGTGGACATGGAGGGTGGACATGAGGGACAGACAGAGAAGACAGACTAGGGGGACGGACACGGAGGTCAGCAGAGGATGACAGGGAGGATGAGCAGGGAGAGGCTCTGGTGACCATCTGGGGCCAGAATGACATTCAGACTCCAGCTGCTGGGAGCATCTGAGGGAGGCTGGCCCTTCTGGCCCTTCCCTGCCGCGCCGCCGCCCCAGGACCTGGCTGCAGGCTGGAGGCCCTGGCATGCGGGCAGGGCATGTGGGCAGGCCCAGCTGCTGCGGCTCACATTCCTTCTGCACGTCTCATCGCAGGCGGCAGGCTGTGCCCAGACCCTGGACACTGACTACAGCAGGCCCAGCACCGAGCCGGTCACTCCCTGCCCCACTCACGATGCGCCAGCAGCCTGGGCCTGTGTAGCGGGAGGGCTCCAGCCTTCAGGACCAAGAAAATCCCTCTCCAGAGCTGAGCGAGGGAGCGAGCGGCACACTTCGTGGGCAGAGCTCCCTGGTGCGCAGGGCGGTGTGTGGGGCTGGTGTTTTCGCAACGGGGAGAGACGCCCCTGCCCTGGCTCTGGATTCATCCCAGTCCTGCTGCCGCTCTCCGGGGTGATGCCAGGCCTTTGCTCACGTGCTCACCCCCCATGTAGACTCTGCTGTCTCGGCGGCCGACTACGCGGTCAACATTTCCTTTTCCTTTTTATTAAAACAAAAATGGGGGGGGGGGTTGTGGAATGGTGGTGGTGGGTGACAGCTGGGGATGGGTAGGGGCTACTCTGAGCTCGGCAGCAAGTTCAGGTGGGGCTGGAACATTTGCACTCAAGACTTTTTTTTTTTTTTTGCCTTTTTTTTGGGTCACACCCGGCAATGCTCAAGGGCTACTCCTGGCTCTGCACTCAGGAATTACTCCTGGCAGTGCTCGGGGGACCATATGGGATGCTGGGGATCAAACCCAGGCCGGCAGAGGCCGGCTGCGGGCAAAGCAAATGCCCTACCCGCTGGGCTATCGCCTCCGGCCCTAAGGGCTGGAACATTTGAAGCTGGGGATCGAACCAGTCAGCTCAGGCAAGCAGGTGCCTCAAAGTTGCATCTCTCTAGTCTCTGGACTTTCTCTCCAACATCTCCGGGGTGACAGGAAGGTCAGCTTCTAGCCATGGCATGGACAAAGGCTGGAGGCCCTCATTGTCCATAATAAGAGGCTGCCTTGGCTCCAAGATTCTATCCCTTCTAGACAAGCTGGGCGGTGCCTACATGGAGCAGAATCTGAGGGGCTCTGGGTGGCGGAAGGCAGGAGCTCAGGGTGTCTGGGGAGTTCAGCCCCTAGCCTCGCCCGCCCCTTTCAGGACCAGCACGGACGGCAGAGCAACGCCGATCAGACATGCTGCACAGACAGGGCACGCAGAGCAGGCTCAGGGGCCCGCTGCTGCCTGCGGGGAGGCTGAGTCTGGGCATGGCTGCTCGCAGCCCTCCGTGTCTGTGGGGATCCAGGAGAATCCACAACCCAGGGTATGGGATCAGGGCCCCTGCAGCTGAGCGTGAGATCCTCGTGGGCACCTGAGCTGGGATGGTCACCGCCAAATGCCGCAGAGGGAGAAAAACCTACTGACGAGCCTCGTGGCCCAGACTGTCCCCCAAGGCCACAGCTGCGTTAGGGCCACTCCCGGTGCTGTCCACTCTATGGCTTTGGACGGAGGAGTGATGACATGATTTGCCGGAGAGAGGGGAGAGGATGGGGAGGAAAGATCTTGTTTACACGTGGCTGGTCACAGTCTGATTGCCGGCACTGCACATGGTCCCCTCCGAGCCCCCGAGAGGGAAGGTTCTGAGCATGGAGCCAGGAGTGAGGCCTGAGCACAGCTGGTGTGGCCCGGCCTCCTCTCCCCAGTAAAAGTACAGCAGCAACATGAATATTTTCTGAAATACTGGGCTCTGTCGCCTTTTTAGCAAACTAGACTTTTGCTATTTTCCCATATGTTGCCTTAGCTCAGGGTGTTGTTGTTGTTATTATTATTATTATTATTTTGGTTACATCCAGCTGTGCTTGTGTCTTACTCCTGTCAAGGGAACCGTGATGGTTTCCCCCGGGGAGGAAGCTGGTAGGCTGTGTACAAGGCAGGCGCCTGACCCTATACTGTCTCTCCACCCTCCTTAGCTCAAGTTTTGTGTCCGGTGAATAAAAGTACACAGGGGCATAATCCAACAATTTCATTTGGTTGAAATAAAAACCCCATGAATGACAGTGAAACCCAAGATAGATTTGGGGCTTCTAACTCTGTCTGCCAAATCTTTCTGGTACTGGATGGACCTCCAAGACCCTTTTAGCACAACAAACACCAGCTCCCCTGCCTGGCTGACGCTGCCCTTTACGCCTCTCTGGTCTGCAGCCTCCAGCCCCTTCTACGCTTGTCCCTTCTCAGAATCTCCTCCTGGGTTTCCTGCCGCCCAGGGCTGTCTCTTCAGCTCACCACTCCCAGCTCTATCTGCAGACCCCGAGGCTCCCACAGAAACCGCAGCACCATTAGGCGTCCCTTTGGGCGTGCAGAGCTGGAGTCTTATATTTCAGAGCAAGGCCCTGGAGGACCCCCCTCCCCCAGATGCCTGATTCGGGCTGGCTGGAGGGGTGGGTTTGCCCCTCACTGCCAGCCTCCCTGGAGTGAGTGCTGGGAGGGTGGGGCCTACCTGGCTGCTTTCTGGGTGAGCTCCCGAGAGGGAAGTCGGGGCACAGCAGCTGCAGCAGACAGTGGTACTCCTTCATGGTCAGCAGGTCTGAAACGGGACGGAGAAGAACGCGTCAGCTGCCTCCGGCCGAGTGAAGTGATTGCTCCATGAATTTTATTACTGGTCATTTTAAGCACGTGGCCCGACCTGCGGTGCTGGGGCATCGGACTCGGGGCTTCGTACCTGCTTGAACCATTTCCCTTGCTCCGCTATTTTATCCCCTTTTTTTTTTTTTTGAAGCTTTAGAAGCTCAAAAAGCTTCTAACTCTTTTTTTTTTTTAAGAGTTAGAAGCTCACAGCCCAGCTCATCGGGACCCACCCCAGGCAGTCTTTTTTTCAAGCCGGGCCCAGGTATGCTGATCCAGAGACTCACAGACATGGGGCAGAGCTGCTACTGGCTCCCTGTGCCCAGCTGAACACGAGGCGCCCGGGAGGGATGGCGGTTGTAGCCCTGGCCCACCACCCCAGCAGAGCCTCGCAAGATGCCAGATGACCCCCCACTCCATGAGGGCCGCCATTTTCCACATCCGGACTCCCTCTCGCCAGAACTCCACCTAGCAAAAGAGCTGATCACAGCCTGGCGCGTGGCCGCAACGGCCGTGTAGTTCATCAATAAATGCTGAAGATCAGAGGTGACTACAAGAGTATGCCACCCGCACGGCAGAGCCTGGCAAGCTACCTGTGTTGTATTTGATATGCCAAATACCAGTAACAATTATAAACCTCATTCCCATGACCTGATGGAATGCTTTGAGGCTCTTTATGTTCCTGGAGCAAGCAGATGCCCTTGGGCCTCTACTAGCATGTGACAGGACATATGGAGATGTTACTGGTGCCCGCTCGAGCAAATCGATGATGAATGGGAAGCAATACAGTGATACAGTTGCTTTTTTGGGTCACACCCATCGGTGATCAGGGGTTACTCATGGCTCTTTGGTCAGGAATTATTCCTGACGGAGCTTGGGGGACCATATGGGATGCCGGGATCGAACCCAGGCTGGCCGCATGCAAGGCAAACGCCCTACCTGCTGTGCTACCTCTCCGGCCCCTATTTTATCCCTTTCCTAGCTAGTGTTGCGATGTCCAAGGGCTGCACACTTCAGTCGCAGTCTTTGAACACTTAATCATGATGCCAGCTGGCACTGACACCCTTTTGCTGCGTGCCTGGGATGCCAGAGTAGGGCTCCCAGGACGACACCCTGCACGTGGGGAGAGCAGGGCCCAAACTCTCAGCCTCAAGCTTGCAGGGCAGATGCTGGTTCAAGGACCAGGACCCTCAAGACCCATTTCATGGATTTTTTTTAACTTAGTCTCAGTAGATTTGTTGCATTTTCTTTTTGATCACTCCCGGCTGTACTCAGAGGTTCCTTCCAGAGGTTCCTTCAGGGAACTGGGGAATCTGGAAGTACCAGGGAAAGAACATGGTGACATTCTTCAAGACATGCTCTAAGGCCATTCATGGATTTTGCCACCTTCATGCCTAGATAAACCCAGTCTCGCAACACCCAGGAAAAATGTGCAGCCGCGCACCCACAGACCTTACCCCCTCTGCCCCCTGGACACAGCTGGCTTCTGTTGGAGGCCTGCACACAAGCCCGGTCATCCTATTCCAGGAATCCCAGCCAAAGGTCCAGGACGGACAGCCAAGGCCACGGATGATTCTGGGCTGCAGGAGCAGTGGGTGCTCAGGAGAAACAAAAGAGGGAGGAGGCGGCCTTGCGTTTGAGCTCAGGTAATTACTCCTGGCGGTGCTCGGGGGACCATATGGGATGCTGAGGATTGAACCCGGGTTGGCCGCATGCAAGGCAAACGCCTTTCCTGCTGTGCTGTTATCGTTCTGGCCCCCCAGAGAGGCAACTCTTGGGGAGGTTTGGTTTGTTTCTGTTTCACACCCAGTGATGCTCAGGGGTAACTCCTGACTGTGCTCACAGATCACTCCTGGCCATGCTTGGGGACCATATGGGATTGGGGATTCAGCCCTCTTGGGAGGTTTTAAAGGATTCCAAGGAGAGAAGGTACAAGGACGCCTGGCAGAAGATTTTGCTATCGCTCGTGCAAAAGCCCAGAAGTCTGAAAGCAGCCGGGCAGCCTCCATGCGTGAAGATCCCATATACTGAAGCGTTTCCAAGGGTTTCCTCCCTGATGGGAGGCTGGGGCCGGCTGCCGGAAGCCCTCCCTTGCAGGGGAATGAGTGCAAGGAGGGGATCCAGAGGGCACGGCCACACGCGGGAGGGAAGCGATGATCACAGGCCCTGGGTTTCTTCGGGCCTAAGTTAGCCCAAGCCACAGGAATCCAGATCTCCTGCCCCTGCTAGTTTGGTTGATGCTCTTCCAAGACCAAAAAACAAACCCAAAGCCCCAGGGACAGGTCTGGGTTCTTCATGTATTTTCATCGAAGCCCAATTCATTCAAGGTGGGGCCGAGAGCTGGACTAGCCATGTGGTCAGTCGGGGTCAGCAGAGGCATGGAGGTCACGGGACTAGGGTGGGGTGGTGGCCTCTGTCCGCCACAGGCGTGCTTCTTACCCGCTTCTTCTACCGCGGGGGAAGCCATGGGAGGCTTTGTTCTTTAAGGGAAGGCGCGAGGCAGCCACACAAGATAGCACTCAGGACAGGCAGAGGGACAGGGGAGGTCAAGGGAAGAGAGAAAAGGCACTGAATTCAACATGTACCCACTTGTTTGGAGGGGGGAGTGTTGCAGGACACCTAAAAGCCTAGGCCTCTGCATCTGCCCTGGATTGCCTCCCTGCAGGTCACCTCATAGATAGGGGGGTAGTCTGAATGTGGCAGTCTTATCTGACCATGTATTCTGTACTGGCTGGTATAAATATTCTCTCATGCTACCACAAGCATCGTGGGACTAGCTAGATCTTACCAGCATATTTGCCTGGCCACGTTGGATCTCTAAGTAATTAGACCAGAGAGAAATGCTGTTTGCCTCCAAGCAAGCAAGCATGGCCCCTGATAACTCAAAGGCAACTAAAATACAAAACTACCGTGAAGTAGACGAGACTCTTGTGAAGGCTTGGAGAAATATTTAACTGGCATTAGTATTAGTCTTTGGTACAGAGACATGCCATCTCAGAAACCCCTTCTCTACCCTATAAAGGCAATTCCAGGCAGATCTTGGCTCAAGACATTAGGTGAGGTGCTGGGAGAAATTACCTGAGGGCATTTGACTCCTTCCTGCCAGGGGAAGTTACATTTAGCTTATAACTTCTCCCAGCTCTGCTAGGAGGCTTTGAATTAGCTCTGGGTCCTTGTAAACAACCAGATGGTCTCCTGAAGTTGCTACATTTCTATAGAGCTATTTTCCTGTTTTCATCTTCTAGATAGCCCAGCCCAGAATGGGCCTGGCTGGGGAGTTTGGGGGATTTCTAGCTATAAAATAAGCTGTAAGAAGAAAGAAATCTCTCTTTTTTCCCCCTTTTGCCATTTCGGCTTCCCTTGGTGTTTTGCTTCTCCGTCCTCTCCATTCTCTGTTGGGCCTCAACACGTGGTGGCAGCCATCTTGGCCTACACCTGGCTGGGGCCTAGCTGGGAAACCCAGAGTCTGGAGGTTTTCCCTGCTCTTGGATTGTATATTGGAACCTGTGATAGTAAAGCCCTTTTAAAACTGCATTCGGATTCCTGAGTCTTCATCCATTCCCCACCGGCTTCGGAGGTAGAAGGGAACTCGCTTCCCAGCACTGTTGGGGACCCCGGGCGGCACTCCCCGCAGGGGAGGTCACATCTAGCCATACTGGGGAGAAGGGGCTACTACCGCCTGCGTGTCAGGCCTCACTCCACTTCTGGCGGTGCTCAGGAGACTGGGCTGGGGATGGAACCGGGTCGCCTGCATGCAGACCCGCGATTCAGCCTGTGGGGTCATCTCTCCGGCCCTCAGCACGGCCCCACTTCACTCAGGGCAGGCGAGGGCAGCCAGTGCAGAAGGGCGATTTCAGGAAGGCCAGAAAGGAAACTTACCTTTGCATCAGCATGTTTCTAGGCTGAGCTGTGGGGGACACATCTGATACCATTCCTGGAGCGAGGAGCATCAAAAGTCGGTCACAGATGTCACATGTAGGCCCTGCGACCCAGCTGATCTCAGGAAGGTGAAGAGGGTGAGGGACAATGAGGAGATGGGAGCAGGAAAAAGGGGGGACGCTGTGTGGCACCCGCAAGACCCACCTCACCCTCTGGGTCTCCAGACCTGGCCGGGCCTGGGGCGAGGCCTAACGCGTGGGTTTCCACTACTTCCCACGGACAGAAGAGTGAGTTAAAAACCATCTCGTATTTCTCTAGGGCAACCATGGAAACACAGAATCTCTCTGAAAAACAGAATCCCTTGTCCACTGCTAATGGAATGGGATGTCCCAAGTGCAAGGTGAGGAGGACGGACCCAGAGAAGGAGAGGGTTCAGGCAGGCAGCTCCTGCGGCGGGGAAGTGTGGGGAGGCCGCTGAGCTCTGTCCAAGGAGCTGCAAGGCCAGTTCCTGGGTGGGGGCTTCAAGTATGCGCCCCAGCCACTGCGACCACTCCTTGGCTGGGCAGTGGGTACTTGGGAGAATGGACAGGGAAGACGTGCTCCAAAATCAGAACACAGAGCAGATTCACTCGCTGGCTCCCAGGGCAGCAATCTGAGCTGGGCTCTGTAATTTACCCGCCTCCGCAACTTAGGGCCAGTTGCTCAATTGCTCTGAATCTCAGTTTCTCATCTCTAAAGGGGACTGCTGGGAACTAGCTCTCAGCGTTGAAGCCAAGATGAAAAGAGATGGTGTCTATACTACGACTTAGCCGAATGTCTAGAGCGTACTAATATTTAACAACGGGAGTTATTTTGGTCTTGCTCTAAACCCTGGGGGCAAAGACAGGAGCGGAAAGGAAGGTATTTCTTGCCGAGTCTGAGTTTCCATTTTTAAACACTCGGGAATGCTCTGCCTGGAAAAGTCTGCATCAGGCTGCCCCAGCCAAAGCTGGCTTTAAAGACTCTTCCGTAGCGTTCATTTCTGCGCGGTTAACGTGGCCGTGTGCCTCTTCTGCCGCGCCGAGGACTACAGATAAACAAGTCACGGGCTCTGGAGGATCCAAGACCGCCCCGGATGGTTGTCTTGGGGCCCCTGGAGCCCTTCCAGGCCCTTCCCTGGTACTTTGGAAAACACCATAATGAGAGAAAGGGTCCCCAAGTCCTGGGCTCAGGGAGGGAACGCGCTTCTGCCACCTTCAGCTTGACACACAGATCGGCCCTCCCAGGCTTGGTCTGTTCACAGACAAAGGAGTCATCTGAAGAGCGAGTCTGAAAGTGGTCCCGGGTCAGGGGGACCAGGACGGAGCCTCGGCAGGGGAGGCAACAAAGCGGGCTGCAGACCAGACGACTCTAACAAGGCCAATCGATCCCCCTTTGTGGTCGTGGCACCCAGGGCCCCGCCCCGCCCATCTCCCCTTGCGGTACCTCATTCCATCTTCATCAGTTACCCCGTACGCAGAACCCCTCCCAAGCCCCAAACGCAGATGGCGTGCACAAAAGACCAACTACGGTGGGAAGGCTTAAGTGCTTGTTTTCTCCAAGGCAGGGCAAAATTGTTCCAGGTGAGCCGGATCAAGGGACAATTCAAGTGGGTTTGGATTTTTTTTTTTCTGTAAGAAACTGAGTGTGAAAGGTCCTAATTACCGTCAACAGGAAAGACTGCAGCTCCAGCCCTGGGCCTGGGCCACGGGGGCGGGGGAGGCAGCTGGGCTGGTGCTCCCCCTTCCTTCCCACCCCACCCACCTGCCAGCTCTCTGCATCCTGGCAGGAGCAGGCGGGAAGTGTACCAGCAGGTGCAGTGCTAAAGAAATCCCCCAATTAGGAGAACATCGCCAGCAGGCCCCGGAAGCTCCCCGGCTAAGTGAAGGCAGCTCCTAGTGTACCGCAGAAACGTGCTCCCGAGCGAGCTGCTCCTCTTGGGCTTGGGGCCACACCTTCTGGTGGTGCTCAGGGATTACCCCGGCTCTGAGCTGAGGGATCACCTCTAGCGGTATCCAGGGACCATATGTAGTGCTAGGGATGGAGCCCAGGTTGGCTGTATGCAAGGCAAGTGCCCTACAGCTGTGTTATCTTGAGTAGCTGCTCCTTCGTGGGCTTGACCTGTCGGCATAGTGTCATCACCTGGGCCAGACTACGTCCCCTCCTCGCTCCTAGCATCTGTAGGAGACCACTGGGAGCTCAGAACATGGCGTTTTTAGTGTGTGTGTGTGTGTGTGTGTGTGTGTGTGTGTGTGTGTGTGTGTGTGTGTGTGTGTGTGTGTGTGTGTGTGTGGCGGTGCTCAGGACTTACTCCTAGCTCTGTGCTCAAGGGTCACTCCTGGCAGGGCTCAGGCGACCATATGTGGTGTTGGGGATTAAACCAGAGTTGGCCATGTGCAAGGCAAGTGCCTTAACCCTGTGATCTCTTTCTACCCAGAGCACAGCTTTTAGGGTTACCCCCGTGGGATCCCCACTGGAGCTCTATGGCAGTGGCATGTCATTTGACCTTCCTTCCGTCCTGTTTTCCCATCTGAACAGTGGGGACAGTGAAAGTACCCCCTGATGCAGTTGCGGGAGTTAAACTCCTGGACTAGGCAGTGGAGTAAATGCCCCCCGGGGTGCTTCAGAAACAAACAGGGTTTCTCTCAATGTGCTCAGTCATTCTTGATTGACAGAGACAGAGTTTGGCTGGTCCCAAAGGTGCTGCAAGTTCCTTTCACATGGGTGGGATCCCACTGGGCTTTCAATGGCGGGACTGCTCAGGTCAGGTGACTGGCAGAGTTTAATTTTGTTATTTTTGGTTTAGGTGGCCACACTGGGCCGTGCCTGGGAGACGCTCTCTTGACGCTGTACTCAGGGGTCGCCTCCCAGCTGTGCCAGGGACCATACTGTGCTGGAACTGAACCAAGCCTTCCTGCATGGTCTCCAACCTCTGAGTTATCCGGCACCGGGCCGGCTTTACACGCCACTCACAGATACCTGCACGGGCCACGGGCGCATCGCAGCGGGAACGGGCAGCCGCTCATGTGTGAGCCCTGGCTCTGTCGTCAGACCACCCGGCTTCAAAACCTGCCTCGACCGCTTCCCACCTGTCTGAGTCGGCCAAGTTACATCACTTCTTTGAACCCTGGTTTTCTCATCTCAGAAATGGGAATAACCACAGCACTTACCTAATGGGATTATGGTAAAAAAAAATGAAACAAGATAATTTACATAGGATACTTCTCCAAAAAGTTAGCAAAGAGCTCGACAAATGGTATTATTTTCTAATTACTAACTTGTTAAAACTTGATGCCCTGCCCGGAGAGATCATACAGGGGTTAAGGTGATATTTGCATGTGGTGGACCTCGCCTGGATCCCTAGTGCCATATTTGATCCCCAAACACTGCCAGGAGGGACCCCCGAACACTGCCATGTGAGTGTCATCCGCCCAAAATAACTAAGCATACAGGGAGATGCTTAGGTCACCCTTGGCCCCCTAGCACATGGAGGAGAAGGAAAAAATAGTGAAAGGGAAGGGAAGATGAGCTCGAGAAGCAGTGGGGACCCAGCTACCTCGGGGGGTTAATGAATGTCAGAGCTAAATATCTTAACCACAGAGTCACAGAGACTGCAAGACCCAAACATTAGTAGCCCAAAGTAAACTGTGCCTGTTAAGATGGTGGGTTGGCAGGAGGACAGATGGGTTTTGGGTGTTGGCCCATCACCTCTGGGGGGCCCTGGAAGCAGCCAGATGAGACTCACCCACCACATTAGCGGCCATTTTTGCTTTCTGGATGCTGCAGCACATTAGAGCCCACCTGGGAGGGATGCTGACCTCAAGACCAAAAACAGAGCAAAACGAAGTTCGGAGCCCTGGTAGGCAGCTCCCAGAAGTGGGGAAACACTAGGAATTCGTCCAGATGGAGCTGGGGTTGGCCCTTCCCCTCTCCATTTTGTCTGAGCCCGGTAGCTCCGTCCCAGGAGCTGCCCCTGGGGCGACCAGCCATAGCATGCAGAGCCTCTGACGCAGCTAGGGGAACTGGAACTCGGTTCTCCCCTAGCTTAGCTGACCATGAAGCCCCCAGGAGGACAGATGGGTTTTGGGTGTTGGCCCATCACCTCTGGGGGGTCCCAGAAGCAGCAGGATGAGACTCACCCACCACATTAGCCGCCATTTTTGCTGTCCGGATGCTGACCATGAGGCCCCTAAGTGGCGCGGCCACTTGTGGCCACGCAGTCCATCAAACTAGTGGAAACAGTTATGTCTTTAATGTACTGCATTCTACGATGTGTAGGAAAGGTAAGCGGGAGGGAGAGATAGAGAGGAGAGAAAAGACATACAGAACCTGCCAAGTAGTTGGAGTGCGGGAGGGGGAGAGAGGTGGGGACATTGGTGATGGGAGATGGGTTCGGGCAGAGGGATGGGTGTTGGAACACTGGAACCAAAACTCGAGCATGAGCATATTGCAATTGTATGTCTAAAAGTGGTGTAATAAAAAAAAAAAGATGGCGGGTTGGAGCTTGGGCGGGGGTGGGGACAGGACAGGGAACCTGGGAACACCGGTGTGGGACTGGCCATGGGACAAGGCATGCCAAAAGCCAACTATGAATAACTTTGTCACTCGTGGTGCTTTCATAAAATAAAAATTTGAAAAAAGCAAACAATAACAACAAACCACCAAGCATATAACACCTTGCAACGCCCCGCCCTGTCGATGTCCTGAAGTCAAGGACTCTTCAGACTAAAGCTCTAGCTCAGTGCCAAGTGCCAGTCATTAACAGCCATGGTGGGAATGAATGAATGAATGGATCGTGCACCCTGGGCGCTCGGTGGGAATGAATGAATGAATGGATCGTGCACCCTGGGCTCCGTGGGTGTGTGCTTGCAGGATGAGGCCGGGGATCGATCCCCTGCACTGCAAACACCACCAGGCACAACTCCTGATCACTGAGCTGGGAGTTCCCCAGCCCACCCCCCAAAATAACCCCAAGACATATATCACAGGGGACATTTGGAGGACAGCTTGAGGCAAAGGGGATAAAGTCTAATAAATTTGGGATGGCATGAGATAGGCCAAAGCTGCAACGTGCTGGAAATGGAGAATGTTCTGTTCGGGAGCATTTGATGGGGGCAGTGAATCAAGCAGGTCACGGGCTTGCTGACCCAAGCACCTTCCCGCCGAGCTCAAGCCTACTGGCTGGAACGCTGTGCCCAGGGGCCTGTGGCCAGTGTCAGCCAGGCCTGGGTGGAAGTCAGGGCCAACTGCAGAGCCACTCTCTCGGGCGTCGTTCTCACTCTGGGGCAAGACTCTCATTTTCTTTTTTCCTACAAAGCTACAAGGGTATCTACGATTGGGTTTCAGGCGTACCTTGTTCCAACACCAACCCCTTCCAGCAGCGCCCACTATCCTCCATGACCCCTTTCCTGCCTGCCTCTGTGCAGACACTTTCCCCCGCCCCATTGTTCTTGTTTCTTCCCTACCTTACCCCTGCCACCTGGCCCAGCGCCAAGCTGCCCCTGCAGGCCACTTCTGCTCTTAGGTTCTCCTGCCACCAGGCATCTATTTGATATTCCCCTACACTGTTTCTTTCTACCCCACATATGAGAGGATCATTCTGAGTCTGCTCCTCTCCTTATTGCTGACTTCACTCCATAGGACACTCTCCAGACCCCCCCCCCACATTGCAGCAAACTGCACGACTTCATCTTTCTTTAAGGCTGCATAGTATTCCATTGTGTACATGCTCCTTTATCCAAGTCATTTGCCACAAGAAGCCCCAAACTCAGAACCTTCTTTTTGGGGGCACTGCACTACTCTCATGCTAGAGAGTGAGAGATGAGGGGCTTTGTGTGAAGAATGTGTGTGTGTGTGTGTGTGTGTGTGTGTGTGTGTGTGTGTGCATGCTGCAGGGGTCAAACCTAGGTCCTCACACATGCAAGTCATGTACATTACTATTGAGCACCATCCTTGGCCCCTTGGCTAAAAAGGTTATTAATTATCATTATTATTCTTCATTATTTCATTTCGGGGCCATACCCAGTGGGTAGCTGTCCTAGTTCTGCGTCCCTGAGTACATGGCTGTCCTGAGACCACGCAGTGCCAGGGACTGAACCCAGGTTTTCCCACATGAAAAGCCTGCACTCAGCCTGTGGAGCCAGGTGCCCGTGTCAGAAATGGCAGATGCCCATTACATATTTATACCCCCAAATATGAGAGGATCATTCTGAGTCTGCTCCTCTCCTTTAAACATGTCAGAAATGGCAGATGCCCATTACATCCGGCTAACTCACTCTCGTTACTCTTGGACAGAGGGATGGATGCTACATCTGGTCTGCCTTCTGGCTGCGGAAACGCCTGCCTGTGAAGCTCTGGGGGGTAGCTTAGTCATCCCCCAAGCCCTCTGGGCTCTCCATGTGTGTCCACATCGCTGGCTCTGAAATCTGCAGCTTGCGGGGGGCCCTTCTCCCTGGTCAGGACAGTGTCACCTCAGGAGACCGGGGGGGAGGAGCCAACAGAAGAACTTGATCTTGGTCCCATTTTCCCCCCCACCCCTCCAGGGAAAGTCTCCCACAGAGCCTGCGACAAGATTTTCAGTGCCCAGAAACTGGGAGAAGAATGAGGTGTTCCCCAACTGCCTGCAAGCAGGATGGGACCCGCTGACGGAGGCTGGTGTGTGATGGAGAGAGAAACGGCCATGGCAGCAGAGACCACCAGAGCCCACGAACAGACCCTTCAGTGTTCAGCCTTTTTGTGTTGTGCGAGGATCATGAAGGCCTGTCCTGAATGACACTCGCTCTTGGCCAGGCTCCTCTGCCAAGAGCTGCTGGGAAGGAGAGGGGGTGTTGGGCGGGACTGAACCACCTTCGGGATCCCCCATCCCCGGGATGCTGAGACTGTGGTACTGGGCCACAGCTGAGTAAATACTCCCCAGGGGGACCCTGAAGCGGGGAGTGTGGGAGGGGAGAGGAAGGCGGCAAGACCCCGGCAGTGTCACTCTTCAAGGAGCGCCTGGGACCACAAGTCACGGGGAGACTCCCACATCCCAGGGCCGCTGTCCTGCCAAGCAAAGAAAGCCCCAGAAGAGCAGGCTCCCCGCCCCTGCCCCCCCGCCCCCCAACTAAAGCCGTATTTAATTGAACACACTGTTGTTTTGCAGTGTAAATGGAAGGAGATGCTTATTAGTTTGCTGACAGGGAAATGGTTTTACCACGGGAATGAGGAGTCACGGCCCCCAGTGGCACTGTGGGTTGAAGTCCATGGGCTATTATGAACGCCTTCCTTCGCCAGCTCAGGGCTCCCAGCATGCTCTGGGGGGTCCAAAAGGGGCAGAGAGCCAGACTCTTTCGTTTCCGGATTTTATGATGCTAAAACTGGAATGAACTTCTTGTCCAGTGAGTACTTGTTTGGTCAAAGTGTATGTTGAAGGAAGGCAAAGTCTTGAATCTGATGACAGGTCAGCTTTCAGAATGACCAAGGCCACTCTCCAGGAATGGTGTGTATACGAAGGTCTCCGAGGCAGTCTTTTCTTGGACCTGAGCAGGGCACACTGTGTCCATCTCAGAGCTCCAGGGCACGTGTCAGGCCTGGGGCTGCAGAGGGCCCCCGTCCAGCAGGATGCACTTTCCCTGGGGCCTGCCGCTGTACTGGTTGGAGAGAGGCACAGGGTCTTTCGGGGCAGCGCCAGGGCTGGTTCCTCTGGCATGGGCACAGAAATGCTGCGATGGCCCAAGTTCCCTGTCTCAGGGCTACAGGGGAGAGGAAATTCTGCCCTCCACATGATGATGCCTGCAATAACCCGCTCAGGTTGGACATTTGCCCTTGCATGCGGCAGACCTGAGTTCTATCCCCGGCACCCCATATCGTTCCCCAAGTACCACCAGGAATTCCTGAAAGTAGAGCCAGGAGTAACCCATGAGCATCACTGGGTATGAGTCAAAAAGTACGCCCCAAAAAAAAGACAAAAAAACAAACCCCCAAAAAAAAATAACCTTCTCAGCCTGTGCAGAACAGACAGGCAGAGTTCAAGTACCTGAGAAGGTTTTATTTATTTAGTGAAGAAAGAGAGCTTCTTCTGAACGAAATTTACTTAGAAAATTTATTTAGTGAGGGGAGAGCAAGAGAGGAGTATGCATAGTTCAAGAGAATACACAAGTCTACCCAGGGTGGAAAGCGGGGGTGGGGGAGAGAGAGAGAGAGAGAGAGAGAGAGAGAGAGAGAGAGAGAGAGAGAGAGAGAGAGAGAGGAGAGAGGAGAGAGAGAGAGAGAGAGAGAGGGGAGAGAGGTGTTCAAGGGAGAACACAGGCTTGAGCGAATCTCACTGGAGAAGCTGATGGCCACAAGGTTCTTTTTCTTGGGGGGGGGTGGGGAATGGAGGATGGGGAGTGAGTCTGTTCTGCCACCCAGACAAAGGAAAAGAATTTGGCCTGAGTCTGCAAAGAACTAATGATACTATTCGGAGGACAACTGCTCCGAGCTGCCATTTGGCCAACTGTAAATAAGGGAGTTATAGGACGGGAAGGTTGAAGAAAATTTCAAACCCAAACATTTCAATCAAATGGTCTATGGAAGCTCAGAGCATACACACAGATATCGAATAGAGCCGCCTGGGGGCTGGAGAGGAGCGCCGCAGGGCTCTTACCGTGCACATGGCTAATCTTGATCCCTGGCACCCGGCGACGGCCCCCGAATCTTGCCAGGAGTGCTCTCTGAGCACAGAGCCAGGAATTCAGCCTTGAGCACTGCTGTGTGTGGCCTTCCCCAAACAATTCAAAAAATAGAGTTGTCTTTACCCAATTTTCTCAATAGCCCTCAACCAGCCTAGAGGTGTGGAGGGAAGATATAGCTGCTAAAGAGGCCCCAAGTATAGGGGTGGGAATTGTAGCTTGGGAAACAGAGCACAGATGCACTCACACAAGAGCTGTCACCAGGCCATGTAGCACAGAAGTATTCACACTCCAACTGCTGCCACCAGGCTGTAGCGCACAGACGCACTCACACCCCAACAGCTGCCACCATGCCCGAGGCACAGACACACCACACCCCCAACAGCTGCCACCATGCCCGTTGGGCAGACGCACTCACACCCCCAACAGCTGCCACCAGGCTGTAGAGCACAGACACACTCACACCCCAACTCCTGCCACCAGGCTGTAGCGCACAGACGCACTCACACCCCAACAGCTGCCACCAGGCTGTAGAGCACAGACATTCACACCCCCAACAGCTGCCACCAGGCTGTAGAGCACAGACGCCTCACATACCCCAGCTGCCACCAGGCTGTAGAGCACAGACGCACTCCACACCCCAACAGCTGCCACCAGGCTGTAGAGCACAGACACATTCACACCCCCAACAGCTGCCACCAGGCTGAGCACAGACGCACCCACATCCCAACAGCTGCCACCAGGCTGTGGAGCACAGCGACTCACACCGCAACAGCTGCCACCAGGCTGTAGAGCACAGACGCACTCACACCCCCAACAGCTGCCACCATGCCCGTATGGCACAGACGCACCCACACCCCAAGAGCTGCCACCATGCCCGTGGCGCACAGACGCACTCACACCCCAACAGCTGCCACCATGCCCGTAGCGCACAGACGCACTCCACACCCCAACAGCTGCCACCAGGCTGTAGAGCACAGACGCACTCACACCCCAACAGCTGCCACCATGCCCGTATGGCACAGACGCACTCACACCCCAAGAGCTGCCACCATGCCCGTAGCGCACAGACGCACTCACACCCCCAACAGCTGCCACCATGCCCGTAGCGCACAGACGCACTCACACCCCAACAGCTGCCACCAGGCTGTAGCGCACAGACGCACTCACACCCCAACAGCTGCCACCAGGCTGTAGCGCACAGACGCACTTCACACCCCCCAACAGCTGCCACCAGGCTGAGCGCACAGACGCACTCACACCCCCAACAGCTGCCACCATGTCCGTATGGCACAGACGCACCACACCCCAACAGCTGCCACCAGGCTGTAGGGCACAGACGCACTCACACCCCAAGAGCTGCCACCATGCCCGTAGAGCACAGACGCACTCACACCCCAACAGCTGCCACCAGGCTGTAGCGCACAGACGCACTCACACCCCAACAGCTGCCACCAGGCTGTAGCGCACAGACGCACTCACACCCCAACAGCTGCCACCAGGCTGTAGCGCACAGACGCACCTCACACCCCAACAGCTGCCACCATGCCCGTATGGCACAGACGCACTCACACCCCAACAGCTGCCACCATGCCCGTAGCGCACAGACGCACTCACACCCCAACAGCTGCCACCATGCCCGTAGCGCACAGACGCACTCACACCCCAACAGCTGCCACCAGGCTGTAGCGCACAGACGCACTCACACCCCCAACAGCTGCCACCAGGCTGTAGCGCACAGACGCACTCACACCCCCAACAGCTGCCACCATGCCCATAGCGCACAGACGCACTCCACACCCCAACAGCTGCCACTATGCCCGTGGCAGGACTCCACCACCTTACAGCTGAGCCAAACTGCTGAAAATTCCAGGTACACAGCTTTGTTTTTGCCTGAGAACTTCGGTCCTTTTGAAGTCCACGCCCCCACGCCCCTACTTCCCCTAGCTCTGGCACACACAGCCATGTTCTCTCACTGCCCTCTTCAATATCTGGCTTTTCTGGGGCCGGCCTCTCCAAACGCTACAATATTATCCCAGCAGGAGCACACGGATCGCATGGGAATGTAACCCCCAAGTCAACTGAGCCCTGCACACAAGGACTTCATGTCCCTAGGGTAAGATAAAAATCATTTTCACAAATTTTCTTCCACCAAAGTATATTTTTTTTCGATTATTTCATTAGTTATTTAGTGGTAACAAGCAATGTAAAATAAATAATGTTGGACTGTTATGGGGCAGGCTGAGAGGTCTGAGGCTGGAATATCCAACGCTGAGACAGATCATCATGAGCAACTTTGCAAAGCAGGGCTGTAAATCACGATCACGATCATGATCTTCCCGTTGATCATCTATTTGCTAGAGCGGGCACCAGTAATATCTCCATATGTCCTGTCTCATGCCAGTAGAGCCAGGGGCACCGGCTTGCTACAGGAACATAAAGAGCCTCAAACCATTATATTAGGTCATGGGAATGACCTAATGGAATGGTTACTGGAATTTGGCATATCAAATACAACACGAGCAGCTTGCCAGGCTTGCCGAGCGGGAGGCAAACTCTTTTAAACACCTCCAAATAAAGCATTTATTGATGAACCGCGTGGGCCACAAGCGGCCGCAGTGGCGGGCTGTGATAGGCTGGTCTGCTGGGTGGAGTTCTGACGAGGGAAGTCCAAATGTGGAAAATGAGGGAAAACCCTCACTCCATGGGCGCCGCCATTTTCCACATTTGGACTTCCCCCTCGTCAGAACTCCACCCAGCAGACAAGCCCATCACAGCCCGGATCATCGACACCCACCCTGCAGCAGCTTTTTCCTCAATCCGGCCCAGGTATGCTGGTCCAGAGACTCTCACACATGGGGCAGAGCTGTTCCTTGCTCTCCCTGTGCACAGCCGTTCATGAGGCAGTCGGGAGGCATGGCGGGTTCTAGCCCTGGCCCACCACCTCAGCAGAGCCTCACAACAAGCCAGACCACCACCCTCACTCCACGGCGCTGCCAGGGCTGTAAATAAAGGGGGGGAAACAAAGGCGAGTGATTCCTTGCGCCAATTTAAAGAGACGGAAAAAGAAGCAGAGCACAAGCCTGCGACCCTGCGTGCAGGCTCCTGGGTCCCACGCCAGGGTTACCCGATCATATCTGGGCACAGCTCTGCAGGCCCCAACGCCGTTGGGTCTGGCTTCTACAAATAAATAACCCCAAACCTCAGGACTCTATAGAAGACCGGGCAACCCCCACCGGCCCCAAACACTAAGTGGATCTCGGTTCAGTTCACAGACGCCTCAACCACCCAACAGGGGCGGAGTCTGGCGCGGCAGCTTAGTCACATGACAGCGAGGTAACCAATTAGAAACCAGAGGGGGTGGGGCTGCGGCTCTCCAGGCTCGCCTTAGGCCTCACCTGCGTGAGGTGAAGGGTCCCGCCCCAGCACCAGTGAAAGGGGAGAGGGGGAGGGAAGAAAGGAGTGAATCGTATAAAAGCAGCAGGACTCATATGTGTAACGATGATACTCACATGACAAGTTTTAAAAAGGCAATTAAAGGCAGTAACATTATTTATTCTTTTTTTTTTTTTTTTTTTTTTTTTTTTGGGTCACACCGGGCGATGCTCAGGGGTTACTCCTGGCTCTGCACTCAGGAATTACTCCTGGCGGTGCTCGGGGGACCATATGGGATGCCGGGGATCGAACCCTGGCCGGCTACAGGCCGGCCGCGTGCAAGGCAAACACCCTACCCGCTGGGCTATCGCTCCGGCCCCACATTATTTATTCTTATTTATTCCCGGCCCCGTGCTCAGGAGTAACCCCCTGGCGGTGGTCAGGGGCCCATATACTGTGCGGGGAAGGGTCTAGAGTGGCTGATGTGTCCTGAAATACCCGGCCCCAGGGAGGCCATTGTAAAGCCCCAGCAGGTGAACTGAAGGCTCAGGAAACTGCCTCCTCCTGGGGTGTGCCGCATTGCGGGTACAGGTGGGACAGCACCTGCGTGGCCACAAGGCTCCGTTCACCACGGGCTCCCCAGTTTGAGGCGGCGGAGACTGTAGCCCACCTCAGCCCCTATCTGGAGACTGTTTCACCTGGCCTTTGTCTTGAGGGAGGAGTGAATGCGGACTCTCTGCGGGCCAGCGTCCCGGGACAGAGCACGGCCTGGAGGCAGGACATTTTCTCCCCGAGCTCCAGGGTACCATTTGGGGCGCCGCTGGGGCCAGGAGAGCATCATGGGGCACTCTGTGCCCAGACGAGGACAGTGGGCTGGCCTCCTTTCCCCTACAAGCTGGTCCCCACCCTGTCCTTTACTTTGTTGCTACAGGGTCTCTGAGGAGAGGGCCCTAACCGAGCACAGGGAGCTGCAGGGAGGCCCCAAGGGCCCAACCGCATGCTTTGTCTGGGACACCTGGTACTCCGCGGTCCCCAGGACAGCTGAGGGGGCCCCTTCCCCAGATTAAAAACAGCAGCCAACTACCTTTGTCCTTTCTAATTTAAAGTCAGGCTGATTGTTGGGGGTGAAATTGTATAAGCTCTCAGCAAAACAGTTGAGAACATGCCTGGGAAAGTGAGCCGCAGAAAACAAAAAGCCAACACAGGCGAGTCTTCCTCTGTGCTTCCCACTGTCCAAAAGAGGCCAGCGGATAAATAAGATGTGGAAAGATTATGACTTTGGTTTGCTTAAAAGTGCATTTCCCTTCTTTGCGAAACCAACAGAGCAAGCAGAAGCAGCAGCTAGCTGGCCACTCAGTGAGGGTTAGCTGAACTAAGCCAACACTAAAAATACAAAAAGCCATCTAGGTTCCCGGGTTCTCTGAGTGTGAGAAGGGCCAGGCTGTTGGCAGCCGGTGGGCATTTTTGTCAAGACCACAGCCTGTTCTCCGGTCAGCGTCCACTCACTCCCACCCAGGGTGATGGATTTATGGCTACCCAACAGTTGAAAGAATATAGATGTCACAAACAAAACCAGTGGGGACCAGAAAGAGGGCTGGCCCGGGCTCAACCCATACCAACTGGCCCATGAATCCACCTCTGTCTTTCCGGCTGGTCCTGCCTTTTGTGGGCATGTATAATGCTCTGAGTCTGTAATTATGTGTTCATGTGTGGGACACAAGACACAGTCTTGAGTCAGAGAGGGGGTGCTCTTTTAGGGGAAGGGGTGGGAAAGGAAAGTAGGGCGGCAGTTTCTATTCCTCAGAGGCGTTAGCTGAGCTGTTCAGAGAGCGGTTTTCTGGTTACGCGTTGCGTGCAATATGAGCGAATCACTCATCTTATTTTAATAAAAGGTGAACCTAATGACAATGGCTCCAGCAGCCTGAGACTTTCTGAAGAGACTTTCTGAAGCCGGATTCTTATCAGTCACTGGGGCCGGCAGGCAGACAGAGGAACGATGAAAATACCTCCGTGGCATCAAAGAACGCACCAGCCGACTTCATTCATGCACAAATGCTCTGGAAGGCAGCGCCGGCTCTGACTCGCTGGCATTTGGTACTCAGTTTCCCTGCTGAGGGGGGGGGCCTTGCTATCGGACCCCCCACTCTTTATGCCTCAGTTTCTTCTAAAAGCCTCATATATAAAGATCGGTGACATGCTGACTCTATGTATCAGCTTGTAAAATACAGAACATTGTGGACCTTTCAGGGCTGGAGAGACAGTACAGTAGGCAGGGTCTTGCCCTGTTCACGGCTGACCCTGGTGGTTGGTTGGTTGGTGGACTGTCCAGTGTCATGTCTCCTACATGCAAACCCTGTGCCCGGCCCACGGGACTAACTTTCCAGCCCTCAAATTTGTTTTCAAGATAAAAGGAATTTAATTTGTGTATGAAAGAAAGGACCATTGACTCCAGTGTGAGTTATGATGCCGCTCTAGGTTTGGGGATTGCAAGGGATTTGTGGTTGCTGGCAATCAGAGGAGTAAATTTCATAAAATGCCACGCTGATACAGTCTATGAAAATTATTTCTCAATAAAGCTGTCAGAGAAAGATGAAGAGTCAAGCAAAAGAAACAGCAGCGCTGTCTCCTAGTTCCAGGTGCTACGCTGACATTTCAGACATGGGCTTTCCCCCAAATTGCCTTATCTTGTCCATGACGAAAAGAGTGTGCAGGGGGAGAGAGAGAGAGAGACAGAGAGAGAGAGAGACAGAGACAGAGAGAGAGAGAGAGAGTGAGAGATCGCGAGCACACAGGGGTTCTAGGCAACTGTCTTGCTTACTGCTGAGCCCAGTTTATAGCGTATGAACATATGGTCCTCTGAGCACGTCCAGGATCTCTGAACACAGAGTCAGGAGTTAGAGCCTAAATTCTGTTGGGTATGACCCCCCAAAAGAACAAAACCACACACAAAATAAAAAAGAAAAGAAAGAGAACAGAGAGTGCAAAGCTGATAATTATTTAGAAGAGATATGAGAAATATGTGGGTATGACTATGAGTTTAATGCCTTGGCCCTTCTGTGGATGCACTCATTTGGGTATGACTGCTAACACCCTTGTGTTATAACACCCCTGTGTTATATGTACTCATGTGGGTATGACTGTAACACCCTTGTGTTATAACACCCCTGTGTTATATGTACTCATGTGGGTATGACTGTAACACCCTTGTGTTATAACATCCCTTGTGTTATATGTACTCATGTTGTATGACTGTAACACCCTGTGTTATAACACCCCTTGTGTTATATGTACTCATGTGGGTATGACTGTAACACCCTTTGTGTTATAAACACCTTGTGTTATATGTACTCATGTGGTATGACTGTAACAGCCCTTGTATTATAACACCCCTTGTGTTATATGTACTCATGTGGTATGACTGTAACACCTTTGTGTTATAACACCCCCTTATGTTATATGTACTCATGTGGGTATGACTGTAACACCCTTGTGTTATAACACCCCTTGTGTTATATGCACGCATGTGGGTATGACTGTAACACCTTTGTGTTATATGTACTCATGTGGGTATGACTGTAACACCCTTGTGTTATAACACCCCTTGTGTTATATGTACTCATGTGGGTATGACTGTAACACCCCTTGTGTTATAACACCCCTTGTGTTATATGCACTCATGTGGTATGACTGTAACACCCCTTGTGTTATAACACCCCTTGTGTTATATGCACTCATGTGGTATGATTGTAACACCCTTGTGCTATAACACCCCCTTGTGTTATACGCACTCATGTGGTATGACTGTAACACCCCTTGTGTTATAATACCCCTTGTGTTATACGCACTCATGTGGTATGACTGTAACACCCCTTGTGTTATAACACCCCTTGTGTTATATGCACTCATGTGGGTATGACTGTAACACCCTTGTGTTATATGCACTCATGTGGGTATGACTGTAACACCCCTTGTGTTATAACATCCCTTGTGTTATATGCACTCATGTGGTATGATTGTAACACCCTTGTGCTATAACACCCCTTGTGTTATATGCACTCATGTGGGTATGACTGTAACACCCCTTGTGTTATAACATCCCTTGTGTTATATGTACTCATGGGGGTATGACTGTAACACCTTGTGTTATAACACCCCTTATGTTATATGTACTCCTGTGGGTATGACTGTAACACCCTTGTGTTATAACACCCCTTGTGTTATATGTACTCATGTGGGTATGACTGTAACAGCCCTTGTGTTATAACATCCCTTGTGTTATACGCACTCATGTGATATGACTGTAACACCCCTTGTGTTATAACACCCCTTGTGTTATATGCACTCATGTGGTATGACTGTAACACCCCTTTGTGTTATAACACCCCTTGTGTTATATGCACTCATGTGGGTATGACTGTAACACCCCTTGTGTTATATGTACTCATGTGGGTATGACTGTAACACCCTTGTGTTATAACACCCCTTGTGTTATATGCACTCATGTGGTATGACTGTAACACCCCATGTTTATACACTCCTGTTCAGCCTGACTTGGGCACAGTAAGGTGATAACCCCTTCAAATGAGGATAAACACCCGCCACAGCCAAGGCCAATTAGTGCCAGCCACACCCCCTCCCCCAGTCACTGCAATAATCTCTTTTGGGGTTGAAAGGGGTTTGGGTCATACCCAGCAGTGATCAGAGCACTGGCTCGGTGCGCAGAGTCACTCCCAGAGGTGCTCGGGGGGGGGGGGAGCCATACGCAGCCCCAATACTCAATTCAGGGTTAGCTGCACATGAGGCTAGAGCTTGTCTCCTGTCACGGTCTCTCCAGTCAGGCCGTGGAGCGACAATGGGATGAACTTCCAATGCAGAAAACAATGAAAGTGTTTTCCCAGGTGCCTGTGTGCCACACAATACCTCATCTAGTCAGCACTCAACTGCTCAGCAATCTCAAATATCTAAATGCCAATAAGTCTCTAAGCAGGCAAAACAGATGTCACAAAGTTTACAGACTAAAGCTTACAGGGCTTCTGAGATAACACTCTGATTATACCCGTGGTTTTTGAAAGCTCAGCTATCTAATTTCTAAGCCCAAGACAGATGAGACAAACAAAGCAAATGGAAGAGGAAAAGGAACCTCAAAAGGCAAGAATGAGGACAGCAGTGAGAAATGTGCCTCAACAGCAGGACCGAAGAGGGAAGCAGGGAAAAACATCAAACACGCGACCTAGACGTTTTAGGAACACTTTCGTCAGCTTTGCGGGTCGGGTCTTTCAGTGTAATAACATAATGTCTGTGTGGGGCTGGAGCGATAGCCCAGCGGGTAGGGCGTTGCCTTGCACGGCCGGCTGTCGCCGGCCTGGGTTCGATCCCCGGCATCCCATATGGTCCCCGAGCATTGCCAGGAGTGATTCTTGAGTGCAGAGCCAGGAGTAACCCCCCTGAGCACGCGGGTGTGACCCAAAAAGCAAAAAAAAAACATAATGTCTGTGGCAAAAGGTGATGCCTACAAGACAAAATACGTTGAACTATGCTAAGAACGCAGGGAGTTGTATTATTAAATGCCTAGAGTGACATGTAGATTGTTATAAACTAAAAAAAATACGAGCAGCCCACTTTTATGATGGGCCACAGTGGCAGTTGTCAGGGTACTGTGTGGCAGTATTTGGATCAAACTCAGGTCCCTGCACACAGGTGCTCTGGCCCCTTACTCTCTGTCTGTTGCTTGGAGTCAGGCAGCCGCTCTTTTATTTATTTTTTGGGGGGTCACACCTGGCGATGCTCAGGGGTTACTCCTGGCTCTGTACTCAGGAATTACTCCCAGCGGTGCTCAGGGGACCATATGGGATGCCGGGAATCGAACCCTCGCAGCATGCAAAGAAAACGAGCGAGCTGCTCTTGATGAGGTTTGGCTGCACTAGGCAGGGCCAATGGTTCAGAGCCCGGCCCCGATGCTGGCCAGCAGCGCTGAGGCCGAGGACAGTGCAACACTGGGGAGGAAACTAGAGGATCTTTCGTAGGCAGGGCATGCGCTCTGCTCTCCCGGGTCTCCGTTTCTCTGGGCACCCGAACCGTGACCAGCAGACTACAAGATTGCAGAGCTCTAGGTCTGAGTCTTCTGTGTCCACTGCCACCACCACATCGACTGATCCCATCCTCTACACAACACTGTCTCCTGGTTTTGGTTGTCTTTCTTTTCTTTTCTTCATTTTTAGCTGATGCTCAGTGGGGCTCAGGGGTCCCTCTTGGTAGTGCTTGGGTGGGGGGTGGGCATGGGGGGTTAGGGCTAGGGTCCTGATAGAAGGACCCAGGTACCTTCTATGGGCAAACGTGTGCTCAGCCCTGAAGCTACATCTCTTGGGCCCCTGGTTCTTTCTGAGTGTTAATTAATCCTCCACAGCGCTCCCATAAGTCATCGTCCCGGTGTGGAACTGGAGGCAGCACGTTCAGGCCTGGCGAGACCAAAAGCATGCGCTTGCTGTCCTGTGCTCTTCTGGCGGCCTGTGACCTCTGTGCCAGCTTACCCCATCACCACCGGCACGCTAGGGCCTGGGAGCAGGATTCCCACTTTGACTTATTTACTTATCTGGAGGGAGAGAGTTTGGACCACGCCCAGCAGGACTCAGGGATCACTCCTGGTTCTGTGCTTGGGGACCATATGGGATGTCAGGGACCGAACTGGGGCTGGCACTCGTGCAAGGCACGTGCCCTACCCACTGCATTATCTCTCAGCCCCTCACTTGCTTTTTATATGAAAAACATGCAGCAGGTACTAAAAAAAAGTCCCTGAGGAGGTGGGTGTGAGACACACACACACACACACACACACACACACACACACACACACAGTAAGAGCTTCAGAGATGGCTCAATGGCAGAGTATGTGGCCCATGAAAACTTTTGGGTGTGCCCCCCAATAAATCAATAAATCAATCAACAAATCAATAAAATGTTCAGAAGGAGAGGGGGAGAAACAGAATGATCTGCCTCGCAGGGGTGTGTTTAAAGGAACACAGGAAAAAAAACAACACACAGAGGTGACAGGAACTGAGAAGTGGTCTGCAGCAGCAAGCATGCCCCTGTAGGGGACAGCGAAATGGGGGGGCACTGGGACAATGGTGGAGGGAAGCTGACACCTCGGTGGGGCTGTGCGCCTGGAATGTTCTATGCACGAAGCCCCCGTCATTATCAATATTGTAAATCACGGTGCCTAAAAGAAAATAAATTGAAGGAAGAAAGTATCCTTAGGGCAAAAACAAAGTGTTGGAGTGGAAGGGCTGGAGGGCTGGAGGCGTGCACTCCGCACCCTGACACCACCAGGAAGGCCCCGGGCACTTCTGGGCATGACCCTCGGTCTTAGTGTACCCTCGGCTCTTTGCCCCAGGAGCACAGCCAGACCCTCCAGCATCCCGATGCATTGCCGAGCTTGCTGCCGGGAGCTTGCGGCCAGCCGGGGCTTGCTCACACCTTGAGGTGTGGCAACCTGCTCCGGAGGGACTCAGGCAACCCGACCACCCAACGCTGGAGATCCGCCGACCTAGAGGGTAAGTCCAGCTGGTCCCAGGTCCAAATCCTGGCTAAGGCTGTCACCGAACCAACTGGAGCATGCGGAAGGATTCACATTCTTGGAGCTTTAATTCCATCCTCTTTAAAATGGGGAGACATCCTCCATGTCCAGAATGTTCCAAGGGACAGAAGACCAGGCGTTCGAGAACATCGGTGGGCAGGCCCTGGGCCAGGGGCACAGGCAAGAGCTTTCCACAGGGACCGCAGCTCATGCTGGCTGAGACACGTGTTTCTTGTCTTCCCGCTGTTCATCGAACGGCGCCAGGAACGTCTCCATTCGTTGGGAATGAGGTCCATTATTGCTCCTGTCTTTGTCTAGGACACAGTCACTGCTAAATAAAGCAAACGATTCCAGGAGATAATAGTGTCCGTATAATGGAAGAAAGGAGGAGAGCAACCCAGGGAGACGGTGAGGGTGGGGCATGGAGACATTTATTTGTTGGAGACAGCGTGACCTAGGCTAGGAGGTGTGGGGGAGTGACGGGAGGCAGACGTCTCGGCAAAGAGCAAGTGAAGGAGAGGGAGAGAGCGGGAGCAAAGGCTTTCAGAAGGAAGCATCCCTCTGAAAGGCGGGGAGGAGATTAAGAGAAATTGCTGGGCCAGTTCCTGTGTGGCCTTTCACAACGGCAGCAAGCATGACACGACACAGTCCTGCTGAACCCTGACAATAGTTGACGGCACACAGTAAACATTTAGCAAAAGGTATCTACATCTGTATTTACAGTAATAGCTTCTGGTTCCTTAGCCAAGCTCATCTGGAAGGTCAGGTTACAGGACTACGGCACCTTTTATGTACACTGCAGGGGCGGAGGCGGGGTTGGGGTAATAGGGTCCTTCAACATTTCCCAAAGAACAAAAAATCCAACAGATCAAAGGCCTGAAAGACCCCAGAAGCAAGCAGACAGACACGGCTAATTCTCTGCAGGTGCTCGGCAAACTGAACTCACAGAGACCCACACAATCAACACCGTGTCAATAAAAGCCCCGGAAAGCAGGGGTGGGAGCGGGTGGGCTGGGCCTGAGGCTGAAACCGCCCAGGAGAGGTGCTGGCGATAGGGAGGAAAAACCCAGCGGAGGCGTGACTGCATGGCCTCCAGCAGGTGAGCAGTCTCCCAGTATCCAGGAGACCACAGAGCCAGGAGGATAAAGAAAGACTACAAACGGCCCCGGGAGCGAGCCAGGGAGGCCAGCGACGTGAAAGCACTTGTGTGTGTGTGTGTGTGTGTGGGGGGGGACAAATTAAGAAATCTGGGAAAAAACCCCGATCCCCTTTCCCCGTGGAGGCCCTTTCATCTCCACCATCTCTCCTGACACTCGCACAGAATCTTGTCCCGACAAGACAAAGGGTAACTTCTGAGCGCGAACACTTCTCTCTCGGTTGGGCACAGGCCTTCCAGGAGAGGGTGCCCCCCCTGAGCCTGCCAGGCTAACAGGGGAGGGGTTCTCTCGGCACATGTTCTCAGGAATGGGCAGCTCAGAACCCTCTTGGGCTCTCCTAATGGAACAAAGGAGCCGCAGGTCCCCCTGAGCTGCCAAGAGCAATAGGGTTGTTTGGGGACCTGGAGGCAGAGGGTAACGTGGCTGCACAAGGAGGCGTGGGCCAGGCTTAGACTGTGCGCCAGCTGCTCTGACCCCTGTCCTGGGGGATCTGCACATGGGTAAGGCTTGGAGCCACCCAGCAGGGAGCAGTGGAGTCCGAGTCCGGAAGGACTGAAGTGCAGTCAGTTAACCTGATCTTCGCCGCAAGTCCTTTTGCAACCAAGGCCCTTTGGAAGCCACCAGGGAGACTTCCTGTATTTTTATTCCGTTTTCCAGCTATTTTTTTCTGTTTGCCTTTATTGTCTCCCTGATAGGATCATAACTTTGCTTTGGAAGATCCAGGTTGCTCCATTCCCATTTATGCAGTTAATAGATTTGAAGTGCCAGGCCTGAATGAACAACACTGAATCAGAGTGTACAGGTGGTTTTTGTTAACAGGACAACATTCTTTTGAGGTGCTTTCTGGAGGGCCTGAAGGGACAGTGTGGTGACTCAGCATCTGGCTTGCAAGCATGTGGTCTTGAGTTCAAACCCCTGGAGTCCTGCATGTGTCACATGCAAATCTGGGAGCTCTGCCATCTGTGATCCCAAGCTGCGATCCGAGTGCCACAAGTGGACAGGTATGTGTGAATGCCACCAAAAAAAAAAGAAGTGTGATCCCCGCCAAGTACCTGAGAAAAAGACATTCGGGTCCCTCCACCAGGAAGTACAGCTTCAGAGAGCATGTGTGCTGTGTGCTGTGACCTGGGTGCCTCCACTAAGTGTCACCCCAGAGAGCGCCACTCAAGGAGCCCAAAGCTTGTGAGCACTGTGGCTGAGTGCGCCCGGTGTACAAACCCCTGTCATTACCACAACATCAGCAACAATGGAGGGGAAGGGAATAAAAAATCACATTAAAGGAAAAAGAGAAGCTTTTTTTCCCCTGTGCAGCTTTTTTTTTTCCCCTGCATTTTTCCCCCTGAGCTGTGCAGGAGGAAGAGAGCACCATGGAATGCCTTCAAAAAGCATTGAAGAAATAGCTAAAAAAGACAAAGAACCTCCAGCTCTGGGCACATCTCTTCGACTCCACCGTTCTCCCTGCATTAACATATGCCTCAGAGACCTGGGCCCTACGAAAGCAGGATGAGAATGCTATTGGGTCTCCCAGAGAGGAATTGAAAGAGCTATGCTTGGAATATCACGCCTCACTCAAGTGAAAGAAGGAATCCAGATCTCCGACCTTTGTCGCTGTTCCAGAGTCAGGGACGCTGTCTCGCTTGCCAAGGCATCGAAAATCAGATGGGCTGGACATGTAATGCGATTTGGAGACAACCGCTGGACTAGAGCCGTTACCGACTGGATCCCAGGGGATGTCAAAAGATCACGTGGCTGCCCACCTACAAGATGGTCAGACTTCTTCATCAAAACCCTGAAGGAACGGTTTGAGGCTCTCCATATTCCTGAATCAACCAGATGCCATTGGGCTACATTGGCATGTGATAGGGTCCAATGGAAATGTTACTGGTGCCCGCCGAACAAGTTGATGAATAACGGGATTCAAGTGATCAACTGATCAAGTGATTAAAGGAAAAAACCCAGTAAAGGCCAACTGTGTTCCACGGCCCGCAGGAGTCTCTATGGAAGGACTAGACCCCAGGGAAAAATCTCTCCTGCAGAACTTACAGTGTAGAATGTGTGTGCACGTGGAGTGAGAAGGAAATAAGAATAATTAAAATTAAAAAACAAAATGACTTAAGTTTACTAAGAAATGAGAATTTTGGGGGGATCCACAGACAGCATGGTGGGTAGGGCACTTTCCCTGCATGCGGCCGGCCCGGGTTCCATCCCCAGCATCCCATAGGGTCCCCTTGAGCACTTCCAGGAGTAATTCTGAGGGCAGAGCCAGGAGTAACCCCTGAACATCATCAGGTGTGTGACCCAAAACTAAAAAAAAAAAAAAGTGAAGCCTTTGGACCGTGTCACAGTCAACGACAAGTGTCTAACTGAGTGCAGGGACTGTTAAGTAGAGCAGTCGGGAGTTTGCGTCCCTAAGCGGTGACCTGAGTGGATCCTTGCATCCCATAAGGATGGCCAAGCTGGAGCCAAGAGTAAGTCCTCAGCATCACCTGGTGTGGCCCGAAACAAAATCAATACAAGAGCAGAGGATGAGGCGACAAGTCCTGCTCCCACCTTTCTTCCCAGCAGTTCTACGTCTCTGCCTCTCGCTTGGCACCGCCTGGCAGAGAAAGGTTCCAGGAGGCCTGGGAAGGGGGCCAAGCTTGGACGGAAGAGAAGTCCAAGGCTTTGTGGAGTTCTGATGGACTCTGCGGGAGAGCCAGGCATGGGCAGAGCTCCGGATCGGGGTGGGGGGCAAGGTGAGAGCTCACCGTGGGCCCCCCAACGTGGTCAATGGGCAGAGGGTCTGCATGGGCGGTCCCCATGGCCCATCCACGTGGTCAATGGGCAGAGGGTCTGCATGGGCGGCACCATGGGCCCATCCACGTGGTCAATGGGCAGAGGGTCTGCATGGGCGGCCGTGGGCCCCCCCACGTGGTCAATGGGCAGAGGGTCTGCATGGGCGGCACTGTGGCCCCCCACGTGGTCAATGGGCAGAGGGTCTGCATGGGCGGCACCGTGCCCCCAACGTGGTCAATGGGCAGAGGGGTCTGCATGGGCGGCCGTGGCCCCCCACGTGGTCAATGGGCAGAAGGGTCTGCATGGGGCACCGTGGGCCCCCCCACATGGTCAATGGGCAGAGGGTCTGCATGGCGGCCGTGGCCCCCCCACGTGGTCAATGGGCAGAGGGTCTGCATGGGCGGCACCGGGCCCCCACGTGGTCAATGGGCAGAGGGTCTGCATGGGCGGCACCGTGGCCCCCCCACGTGGTCAATGGGCAGAGGGTTCTGCATGGGAGGCCGTGGGCCCCACCACGTGGTCAATGGGCAGAGGGTCTGCATGGGCGGCACCGTGGCCCCCACGTGGTCAATGGGCAGAGGGGTCTGCATGGGCGGCACCGTGGCCCCCCCACGTGGTCAATGGGCAGAGGGTCTGCATGGGCGGCACCGTGGCCCCCCACGTGGTCAATGGGCAGAGGGTCTGCATGGGCGGCACCGTGGCCCCCAGGGCCGCACTGTTTCCCACGCGGATGGTTCCAAGGCCCCAGCGGACAGGATGCAGCAGCAGAGAGGTGCAGAGTGTTCCACCGACTTCTGCGAGCCTCTGATCCGCCAAGAGCAGTGACCCGAGGGCTCTTGCTCTTCACGAACAGCCCGGGACGGCCGGCGGCGCGAGATGCACAAGTGGCCAGCCGCCCCCTGAGGCACAGGGTCCAGTTTCCGCCCCCCCAATCTGCGGCCTCCCGGTGCCTGTGCTCGGCTCTCCTCTCAAGCCCAAGGCTGAGGCGGGCAGCAAGGCTAGGGGAAGGGCAGGTCCACCATCTGATGCCAGAGGCACGTCCAGGTTGTGGTGGGGACAGTAGGGTAGAGCAGGAGGGGACGCCAATAACATGGGCATGTTTTCCAAGAGAAAATTGGATAGAATTTTTTTTTTTTTTTTTTTTTTTTTTTTTTATTTAAAATCCTTTATTTACTTTGTTTTTTTTTTTTTTTTTTTTTTTTTTTAAATATTTTATTACACCGCCATGTGATATACAATTACAAAGATGTTCATGTTTGGGTTTCCGTCATACAGTGCTCCAGCACCCATCCCTCCACCAGTGCCCACTTCCCAACACCAATGTCCCCACCTCCCTCCCCCTCCCCCAGCCCGCCTCCATGACAAATTCTTCATCTCTTCTCTTACACATTGTGGATTGCAATACATACATTCAGAGATCATCATGTATATCTTTTTCCTATATTCAATGCTCAGTTCTAGACTGGTATTATCATTTTTGACAAATATTAGCACACTGTTCTCTTCTCTGTCCTACCCAACCACTGATTCCCACATGTTTGTGGAAGATTCCACCTTTTTTTTTTATTGAAAGATGCTAGGTAGAGCTTTGGTTCTACAGTGTTCCAACACGCACCCTCCGCCCAAACCCATCTCCCCATCACCAATGACCCCACCTCCCTCCCGCTCCCGCACCTCAACCACTTGGCGAGTTCTGTATGTCATTTCTTTCCTCCCTATATCTCCCTCCCAACAAACTTTCCTGCTCTTCGTTGACTGCAATGCATCAAAAGACATTACTGTTTCACTATTTTAGTGGACCGCGCGGCCGCTTGCGGCCGCGCCACCTGGGCTCAAACTGGCTCTGCTCTGTTGATCTGGTCTGAGGCCGTTTTCGCAGCGTCCGGACAGCAAACATGGTGGCTAGTGTGGTGGGCGAGTCACATCCGGCTGCCTCCGGGACCCCTCAGAGGCGACGGGCCCTCCCCAAAACCCATCTGCCCTCCTCGGGGTTCCATGGTCAGCTAGCCCGGCGCAGGCCGAGCGCCAGCCTCCCCAGCCTTCCGTGAGGCCCTGTGCTGGCCCGTGGGCAGCCTCCCGGCAGGGCCACCAGGTCCGACAAGATGGAGGGGGGAAGGGACGACCACGCCTCCACTGACGACTTCCCGGTGATTCCCGCCTCTTGGAGCCGCCTACCTGGGCCTCGAACTGGCTCTGCTCTGTTGATCTGGTCTGAGGCCGTTTCGCAGCGTCGGACAGCAAACATGGTGGCTAGTGTGGTGGGCGAAGTCACATCCGGCTGCCTCCGGGACCCCTCAGAGGCGACGGGCCCACCCCCAAAACCCATCTGCCCTCCTCGGGGTTCCATGGTCAGCTAGGCCCGGCGCAGGCCGAGCGCCAGCCTCCCCAGCCTTCCCGTGAGGCCCTGTGCTGGCCCCGTGGGCAGCTCTGCCGGCAGGGCCACCAGGTCCGACAAGATGGAGGGGGGAAGGGACCGACCACGCCTCCACTGACGACTTCCCGGTGATTCCCGC
>JAJIBD010028724.1:0-33702 GCA_021461705.1 Cryptotis parvus
TTCTATTTTTTTTTTAAATATTTTATTACACCGCCATGTGATATACAATTACAAAGATGTTCATGTTTGCTCACTATACAGTGTTCCAGCACCCATCCCTCCACCAGTGCCCATTTCCCAACACCAATGTCCCCACTTCCCCTCCTCCTCCCCCATCCCGCCCTATGGCAAATTCTTTATCTCTTCTCTCTACACATTGTGGATTGCAATACATACATTCAGAGATCATCATGTATATCTTTTTTCCTATATTCAATGCTCAGTTCTAGACTGGTATTATCATTTTTGACAAATATTAGCACACTGTTCTCTTCTCTGTCCTACCCAACCACTGATTCCCCACATGTTTGTGGAAGATTCCCACCTTTTTTTTATTGATAGATGCTATGTAGAGCTTTGGTTCTACAGTGTTCCAACACGCACCCTCCGCCCAAACCCATCTCCCATCACCAATGACCCCACCTCCCTCCCCCGCCTCCCGCACCTCAACCACTTGGCGAGTTCTGTATGTCATTTCTTTCCCTCTTTATATCTCCTTCCCAACAAACTTTCCTGCTCTTCGCTGACTGCAATGCATTAAAAGACATTACTGTTTCACTATTTTAGTGGACAGCGCGGCCGCTGCGGCCACGCGAACTGGGCTCGAACTGGCTTTGCTCTTGTTGATCTGGTCTGAGGCCATTTCGCAGGTCCCGACAGCAAAAATGGTGGCTAGTGTGGTGGGCGGAGTCTCATCCGGCTGCTTCCGGGACCCCTCAGAGGCGACGGGCCCACTCCCAAAACCCATCTGCCCTCCTCGGGGTTCCATGGTCAGCTAGGCCCGGCGCAAGCCGAGCGCCAGCCTCCCCAGCCTTCCATGAGGCCCTGTGCTGGCCCCCGGGCAGCCTTGCCGGCAGGGCCACCAGGCCCGACAAGATGGAGGGGGGAAGGGACGACCACGCCTCCACTGACGACTTCCCGGTGATTCCCGCCTCTTGGAGCCGCCTACCTGGGCTCGGAACTGGCTTTGCTCTGTTGGATCTGGTCTGAGGCCGCTTCGCAGCGTCCGACAGCAAAAATGGTGGCTAGTGTGGTGGGCGAGTCTCATCCGGCTGCTTCCGGGACCCTCAGAGGCGACGGGCCCACCCCAAAACCCATCTGCCCTCCTCGTTCCATGCCGTCAGCTAGGGCCCGGCGCAAGCCGAGCACCAGCCTACCCAGCCTTCCGCGTGAGGCCCTGTGCTGGCCCGTGGGCAGCTTCGCCGGCAGGGCCACCAGGCCCGACAAGATGGAGGGGGAAGGCCTCTTTCGTTATTTGTATATAGGAAAGCCACCGACTTAGGTGTTGATTTTGTATCCTGCCACTCTACTATATGCGCCTATTGTTTCTAGGAGTTTTTTGTGAGAGAGTTTAGGGTTCTCTAGGTATAATATCATGTCATCTGCAAATAATGAAAGCTTGACTTCTTCCTTGCCTATCTGGATGCCCTTGATGTCCTTTTTCTTCTCTGATTGCTATGGCAAGTACTTCCAGTACTATATTGACTAAAAAGGGTGAGAGTGGGCAACCTTGTCTTGTCCCTGATCTCAGGGGGAAGTCTTTCCACTTTTCCCCATCGAGAAACCATTAGCAAGACTTGTAAGGACAGGGAAAGAGAGAACCCAAATAAACAGAATCAGAAATTAAAAGGGTGACATCACAACAGAAACCACAGAAACCAAAAGATCATCAGAGATTTCTTTGAGAGCCTGTATGCTGTGAAACATGAGAATCAGGACGAAATGGATCAATTCCTGAAGTCCTATAACCTCCCTCGGCTGAAACAAGAAGACCTCCAATACCTGAATAAGCCTCATCAACATTGAGGAAATAGAAACAGTAATTAAAAGTCTGCCCAAACACAAAAGCTCAGGTCCAGACGGATTCACTAGTGAACTCTACCAAACCTTTAAGGAGGACCTACTGCCAGTCCTTTTCAAGCTCTTCCAGGAAATAGAAGAAACAGAAACACTCCCAAACAGCTTCTATGAGGCACATATCACCCTGATACCCAAAGCAGGGAGAGACAACACAAAGAAAGAAAACTACAGACCAATCTCCCTGATGAACACGGATGCTAAGATCTTCAACAAAATACTAGCAAACAGAATCCAAAGACTCATCAAGAAGATTATACATCATGACCAAGTTGGATTCATCCTGGGAATGCAAGGATGGTTCAACATTCGCAAGTCAATCAACATAATACATCATATCAATAAAAGAAAAATAAAAACCATATAATTCTATCAATAGACACAGAGAAAGCATTTGATAAGATCCAGCACCTGTTCATGATTAAAACCCTCCAGAATATGGGGAATTCAAGGGACTTTCCTCAAGATAGTTACAGCCATCTACCAAAAGCCCACAGCGAAAGGGGTACTTTCTAACCATCATGTTTCATTACCATTTATCACACTAGATGGGCTCATATATACAGCTGTAATATACTGATGGATTAAATGTGTGTGTGCTTGTGGTGACCACCATTATGTTTGTGATTAATGTGTTTATGTTATGTCTGAAGACTACTTTTTCAATTTCTGACCACTACAAACCCCTATTGGATTCATCAGTACCGCCGCTGACCTACTAGACTCATCAACTTTGGATTCATCAATTCTCGTAGTTATAGATCACTGATCCACCTGTGTTGGAGCTTCATTATATTCTTCTCTCCATCCAGATTTAGATTCCTCCTAAAATCCTAAGATCTCTATTTGTGATTAACTTTGGAAAGTGTTTTTGTCTCACCTAAGATTAAGTTACGGATATGGTTACAGGTGCCAGTGTTCCCTTGCTGAAGATGTCTTACAAGATGTCTGTACCAGTGTTCCAGACACCTGTTCATGTGCTCCAGATATCTACTCCAGTGTTCCAGATTCCTGTTCCAGTACTGATAATTCATCGACCTCCTGATGAGTGCTCTCCTGAGACTCAATCCCGCTTTCACCGATGTTGCTTTTCCAGAATCAGTTCTTCAGACCTTGTTCGAGAAACGTGACTTTATATAGACATGACTTTATATAAATTGACTCACTATTTTAGGGCAATATAGGCTGTAGTCAGTTATGATCAAACAGCTAGACAATTTTACTATGAACTTTACTCTGGGTTCAAAAATGAATTAGGACATTGGGAACACATATATTACCTTGTGATTGGAATTGTTCCTCTTCTGTATCACTCCTCTGTATGTATTATTTATAATACTTGTATTTTTATATTTTTTAAACAAAAAGGGGATTAGTTGGATGAGAGGCCTAACTTGGGACCTTTGCTGTTTTATCTCACTATCAGTATCTTCCCTTTCATCATCTATTTGCTCGAGAGGGCACCAGTATGTCCTGTCTCATGCTAGTAGAGCCCAAGGGCATCTGCTTGCTCCAGGAACAAAAGAGCCTCAAACCATTACATTAGGTTATAGGAATGACCTAATATAATTGTTACTGGTATTTGGCATATCAAATACGACACGGGCAGCTTGCCAGGCTTGCTGTGCAGGTGGTATACTCTAGTAGTCACCTCTAAATACAGCATTTATTGATGAACCATGCAGCCACAAGTGGTCACACCAGCCAGGCTGTGATCAGCTCTTCTGCTGGGTGGAGTTCTGACAAGGGAGAAACCGGATGTGGAAGATGGTGGCCCCTCATGGAGTGGGGGGGAGGTCGTCTGGCTTGTTGCGAGGCTCTGCTGGGGTGGTGGGCCAGGGCTAGATCCCCCATCTCCCGGGTGCCTTGTGAGAGGCTGGGCACAGGGAGAGCAAGTAGCAGCTCTGCCCCATGTCTTTGAGTCTCTGGATCAGCATACCTGGGCTGGATTGAAAAAACTGCTGCAGGCTGGGTGTTGATGATCCGGGCTGTGATAGGCTGGTCTGCTGGTCTGGTCTCAGGATGAAGCAGCCCCACATGGGGCGCCAGGTGTCGGGGGCCATGGCCATCAGTCCCTGGCATGAAGGAGAGAGACCTAGATCTTGCCGGACTTCATCCCTGCAAAAAGGAGAGGGAAGGACTAGGGAGAAACTCTGCCCTGTTGATGCTGCAGAAAGGAAAAGGAAGACACTAACATGCAATGGAAGATTAGAGAAAGCAGTTCCTGTGCTGTTTTATCTACTCATGCTTAATCTATTTAAATGTTCTTAAGCCAGGCTTCATACTAATGAGATCTTCTGTGTAAACACTGATGGAGTGTGTGGCAGTTACAGAAGGCACCTTGACTCTGGATGAATAACTTCTGAATTATCATTATATAATATACTATGACTTCTAGATTGGTCACAGCTCCTCTTTATACCCACTGGACCCAGCGTGGGACAGTTAGAATTTACCAGGAGACAACCACCCTGGCTACATTGAGACTGTCATTTAAGATTATAGGAAGAACAATACTAGTTTTCCCTCAAGCAGGTGAGTATAATTCTTTCAGTATACAGAGAACAAGATACTCAGAATCACCCTGGTGCAGATAATAAATAAGAAGGACCTTGTGGTGCCATCTAGATTACATGAAACCCATGAAGATGTATTACTTTATACCAGCCCCTTCTCTCTCTCCAGAGTTTTACATAAGAGACAATCTCATAATCTCAGAAGAAGGGATTATTCCCTTGGCATAATCATTTATTTAGATCTGTAATATGGTGTAACACCACCCTTCTACACTCTTCTACTGTCTAGAAGTCTAGAACTTGTTGAGTTGATCTTTGCTGATAGGACCCTCTCTGAAGTTAGAATTACTTTTGTGTATATAAGGGAACTGATTTGAGGTACTTTTCCCTTTCTGGTAGGATTCACTTTGGTGGGACCTCTATCTCTGGTGGTATCATCTTTGGTAGGAGACTTGGGCTTTCATGTATGGTCTAACCTCTGACCAGAGATAGAGTTCTTCCATTATATTGGAGTGCAGTAGTAGAGTTTTTCGTACTATTACAACCTTTGGAACTGCACTGGACTTGTGCATTTTTATCCATTCCCCAGTGGCCTCGGAGGTAGAAGAGAACTTCTGTCCGGATACTGTCAGTGATCCCAGCTACTTCCCAACACCTAATAATAATAATGTGCATTTTGAGATACTATCAAATTAAGACCACGTGATGGTATAGTGATGGTATAAAACCAAACTAAGATGGGAATAACAATTTAAACAGTTCATCTTAAGAATCAGGTATGCCTGATCCAGAGACTCACATACACTGGGCAGAACTGCTACCGCCTTTCCCTGTGCACAGCTGATCATGAGGCACTCAGGAGGGAAGGCGGCTTCTAGCCCTGACCTGCAACCCCAGCAGAGCCTGTCAAGAAACCAGAGGAACCCAACACACTATGAGGGCTGCCATTTTCCACATCCAGACCCCCACTCTTTAGAGCTCCACCCAGCAGAAGAGCTGATCACAAGCCTGGCTTGTCAGAGACCCACCCTACAGCAGTCTTTTTCAAGCCCAGCTCAGATATGCTGATCCAGAGACTCACATACAAGTGGCAGAGCTGCTACCGGCTCTCCCTGTGCCCAGTTGATCATGAGGCACCCAGGAGGGAAGGCAGGTTCTAGCCCTAGCACACCACCCCAGCAGAGCCTTGCAAGAAGCCAGAGGAACCCCCACACAATGAGGGGCTGCCATTTTCCACATCCGGACTTCTCATTTGTCAGAGCTCCACCCAGCAGAAGAACTGATCACAAGCCCAGCTTGTGCAGCTGCTTTGAGACTGCGTGGTTCATCAATAAATGCACCAGATGAGAGGCAACTACAAGAGTATCCCACCCACACGACAGAGCCTGGCAAGCTACCTGTGTCGTATTTGATATGCCATATACCAGTAACTATTATAAACCTCATTTCCATGACCCGATGTAATGGTTTGAGACTCTTTATGTTCCTGGAGCAAGCAGATGCCCTTGGGCTACACTAGCATGTGACAGGATGTGTGGAGATGTTACTGGTCCCCGATCGAAGCAAATCCATGAACACAGGAAGACAAGTGATACAAGTCAAGTGATATTAAGAATGATGCTAATATCGGATCATGTTGTTTAAATAAGTAAGACAGATGAAGAGTGAATGATTATAATAGAAAAATAGAGAGAGCACTTATATCTCTTATATTTTTACTCACACTGATATTATTCAGTACAATTAAAATTTGCAGTATGCTTCTAAAACTAAGATCTTTTTTTTTTTTTTTTTTTGGGTCACACCCGGCAATGCTCAGGGGTTTCTCCTGGCTCTGCACTCAGGAATTACTCCTGGCGGTGCTCGGGGGACCATATGGGATGCCGGGGATCGAACCGGTCCGGCACAGGCCGGCTGCGTGCAAGGCAAACGCCCTACCCGCTGGGCTATCGCTCCGCCCCACTAAAACTAAGATCTTATATAGACTAGGAATCGTGGCCTAACTGTCCTAAAGAAAAAACCTTACATTTCTGTTGCAGGACTCCTCTAAGAGCCTCTGCATCTGCTCTGAATTGCCGCCTGCAAATCACTTCGTAGATAAGGGGGTAGTCTAAATGTGGCAGTTTATCTGACCATGTATTCTGTACTAGCTGGGATAAATATTCTCCCATGCTACCACAATTATCGTGGGACTAGCTAGATCTTACCAGCATATCTGCCTGGCCACGTTGGATCCCTAAATAATTAGACCAGAGAGAAATGCTGTTTGCCTCCAAGAAAGCAAGCATGGCTCCTGATAACTCAAAGGCAACTAAAATACAAAACTACCGTGAAGTAGACGAGACTTGTGAATGCTTGGAGACATTTAACTGGTACTAGTATTAGACTTTGGTACAGAGACAAGCCATCTCGGAAACCCCCTTCTCTACCCTATAAAGGCTTTTCCAGACAGATCTTGGCTCAAGACATTAGCATATAAAAGGGCCTAGGTGAGGTGCTGGGAGAAATTACCTGAGGGCATTTGACCCTTCCCTGCTTTCCATAATAATGGGAGGGAGGTCTGAGTTGCAGGGGTATAAAACTAGCCTGCTTCCCTCTCTTGCTCTCTTTTTTGGGCTCTCTCTTTGTGAGCTCGCACCCTTCTTGGGAGTCTTGTCTTTGTCTCCTCTTTACAGGGCCTTTACACGTGGTTGCCGCCATTTTGGCCTACACGTAGCTGGGGTTCTAGCCAGGAATCCTAAGCACAGGGTTTTTCCTATTGTGGATTTATATGCCTGAACCTGTGATAAGTAAAGCCTTTTAAAACATTATCGGATTCCTGAGTCTTCATCCATTTCCCGCCGGCTTCGGAGGTAGAAGGGAACTTCGCTTCCCGGCACTGTCGGGGACCCCGGCAGCCTTCCCGACACATTTCTATCAACAAGCACGCAATACAAATGATTAAACTATTCTCCAAAGGATCTGTGGCCTTAGAACAAATACTGATTTGCTCCCTTTCACCAAATTATCGTGACCCACCTCTAGAATGTGTGTTTTCCAATGTTCTACTTTAGAGTCAGAAAAATCAAAGAGAAATTTGTTTACTGGTAATCCATAGAGCTCTACTTAATTGATCCTATGACCTGCCCATTGTGATCATTTGGGATTTACTGTGGATAGGGCAGCAGAACACAAAATTATCAGGTTAGAAAATCTAAATAGTCTCATTTTTATGCAGAATTTGAGTTGCCACAATGTAAGTAATACTTAAACAGCAAATGTAGAGTACAAGAAGGTTGCTGCAATGCTTCTTATCAATAAGTAAAAGAAAATTGTAGCAAACATGGTAAGCCCAGGTGCAGGTCAAGATATCAAATATTTAATGTATGATATTCTACGACTGCTAATTACCTGTCTAAATCAGTTTAAAAGTGAGGCCAGAATGTGGGAGTCCACAGCGAGAAGCCTAATGAAAGTATGATTACAAATTTCTGGAATAGTTGTAGCTAATTAAATGTAGCTTTCTACATAAACTTGCTTACTTCAGAATTTGTATTGCTACTGTGTTTTTTTAAATAGAATATAGCTGCTACATGAAATATTTGGTGATGACTTGGGATCATTGGAGAACACAGAGGGGTCCTAGCAAGTGCAGGTATTGATACATTTGGCCATTTGTCCCTTGGTCTCTCTCATCACAAGGCCCTTCATTTATCCTCACTAGGAATATCACAACCAAATTTCTAACAATGTAAAGTGACCTCTGCAGCCCAAGGCAGGCATGATTCCAACATCTAGTTTTCTATTTGGAACTGCTTTGATGCTGCAGATGTGACGCCTTTGACACACATGCATATTATGGAATTGTGAAAACTTAATATAACCTGGGATAAATTTGATCGATGGGAAAACAAGCAAAGGATAAATATTATACCCTTCTCTTAATTTATGTATTTATTCTTGGTTTGGTTTTGGGGCCACACCCCGTAATCCTCAGAGGTTACTCCTGGCCCAGCTCAGGAGTACTCAGGAACTACTCCTGGCAGTGTCGGGTAAACATATGGGTTGTTGAGGATTGCACCCAAGTCAGCCACATTCATGACAAATGCCCTACTTTTTATACTATCACTCTGTCCCCTGAGTGCCAAACTTCTCTTCTCAAAATGGTTTTGAGTCAAGTTTTTAATTATTGCCTCATGAAGTCTTGGCAGGGTCTAGTTTTTTGGTGACCTTATTGGTGACAGTTTGAGAATAGTTACTTTTACTGGTTCTTTTCTCTTCTTCAGTTTATTCTTACCTACACTATTCTCCTGAGCACTTGGGTCATGACTCTCTAATAAACTATTAAACACAAACCCTTGTTTAGTTATAATTAAAGGGAATACCAGTAAAGCCATGGCTGCTTTTGTGAAATAGGAATTCTAGATATTCTTGATGATGTTTTCTAGTTCAGAAAAACATATTTGATAAGAAAGTGTGTGAGCTAATAGGCACTTGAGCAAGTAAATTTTTTTCCTTTTTTAGAAATATAAGATGTTATCTCAAAATTATCCATACTGTTTATTTTAAATGTATATAGCTGAATCACTGTATCACTGTCTTCCTGTTCATCATCGATTTGCTCGAACGGGCCCCAGTAACATCTCCATTTGTCCTGTCTCATGCTAGTAGAGCCCAAGGGCATCTGCTTGCTCCAGGAACATAAAGAGCCTTTATGTTCCATAAAGAACATATGGAGCATATGTTCCATTCCAAAATGAGGTCTATAATTGTTGCTGGTATTTGGCATATCAAATATAACACGGGTAGCTTGCCAGGCTCTGCAGTGCAGGTAGCATACTCTTGTAGTTATCTCTAAGTCCAGCATTTATTGATGAACCGCGCAGCCGCTTACGGGTGAACCGCGCGCCGCTTGCTGGGTGGAGTTCTGACGAGAGAGAAGTCAGGATGTGGAAAATGGAGGCCCTCATGGAGTGGGGGGTCATCTGGCTTGTTGCAAGGCTCTGCTGGGCTGGCGGGCCAGGGCTAGAACCCACCATCCCTCCTGGGCACCTCGTGAACGGCTGGGCACAGGGAGAGCCAGTAGCAGCTCTGCCCCATGTCTGTGAGTCTCCATATGGGATACCAGAGATAAAACTTCGGGTAGGCTGGGTGCAAAGGCTATTTCTCAATCCCCAATCCTGTGCTGTCTCCACTGTGCTAGAGAATAACAATGATGCATAAAATTTTTTCTTGGCCTGTGTAAATTTCCTTTTACAATGAAAGTCAAAGAACGCTGAGACCATAGTAGTACCAAGAGGATCTCTTTATAGACTTCTCAAAGACTAGATCAAAAAGCCTCTAGAGGTTAGTTAGATAAGACAGAGAAGGGACCAGAGTGCTAATAATTGTTGGAAATGACAATAGCCTAGAACGGAAGATTAAATGTAGCAGCAAAAAGATATATATATATGATAACCTCTAAATGTATGTATTGCAAGCCACAATGTGTAAGAGGAGGAGAGAGAGAGGGGTGGGGGAGGGTATCAGGGGAACATTGGTGGTGGGAAACGTGCACTGGTGGAGGGATGGGTGCTGGAACACTAAGTGACTGAAGCCTAACTATGAACAGTTTTGTAACTTTATATCTCACGGTGATATAATAAAATAAAAATAAAAGGGAAAAAAGCCTGTGGAATGCACTGCCCTCTTAACAAATAAAGTGACTCCTCCTGAGTCAGTCCTAATAAGTAAATTCAAGGTGTACAAATTTCTAAGCCATATCTGTCTAGCAAAGGCCTCGCCTGCACATTGCTTATTTATATACTATATATTCACAGGTAGGCAGGCACACACACACACACACACACACACACACACACACACACTCACACAGGCATATAGCTGAATAAAATATATAAATTATAATACAAATGTTATTAATTATCATTATTTTTGTGTAATTTCAGGAGTTTTACATTTTACAGAACTAGTGTGAATAGGGTATCCATATTGTTTAGTTCACTCAGGGCAGGCTCAGTACATGCTTGTTGTCTTGATATCACTATCATTATCTCAATCATTATCTTCTCCTTCATCATCAACATGCTCAAACGGACTCCAGTACTATCTCCATATGTCCTGTCTCATGCTAGTAGAGCCCAAGGGTATCTGCTCGCTCCAGGAACATAAAAAGCCTCAAACCATTATATTAGGTCATGGGAATGACCTAACATAATTGTTACTGGTATTTGGCATATCAAATACAACATGGGCAGCTTGCCAGGCTTGCCTTGCGGGAGGCATACTCTTGTAGTCACCTCTAAATACAGCATTTATTGATGAACAGCCTGCACAAGCCTGGCTGTGATAAATTCGCCTGCTGTATGGAGTTCTGATGAGAGAGAGGTCCAGATGTGGAAAATGGTGGCCCTCATGGAGTGGGGGGTTGTCTGGCTTGTTGCCAGGCTCTGCTGGGGTGGCGGGCCAGGGCTAGAACCCGCCATCCCACTGTCTTGATATACATTTCAATAATAGCTTATTTAAAATCCAAAGGGTGCCTACCCTAGAAAATTTTTTAAAAAATGGTTTCCCAAAAATTACAAAATCTAAAACAAACTAATGAAGACAAAACTTCTTCCTCCCTGTACATCAAATAGACAGTTAAATTTTATTTTTCTCATCTATAAAATATAAATATTCATAGTAACAAACCTTACAGTCTAGGTTTATTGCAAGAATCACACATATTAATTAATCAATAAACTGCAGTGTGTGGTTTAAGCCATTAAATTTATTGACACTATATGATGCTTCCCTGATTTAAAACAGAGTTAGAGTCCATCTTTTTATTTCAAAGCTCCATGTTAGAGATGAGCCTCTGCTCAACCCTACATTAAGCCCCCACATTGGTGCCTTTTATAAAGTGTTCAAAGAAGATTTATAACCTGAACTTCTTTCCTTTGTCAAACATTAGTCACTTGGCTTCTCTTCCAGTTCTAGTTCTAAGCATGACACTTTCAAAACAAACCCCATCATTGCCCACTAATTTTAAACTCGGTTTTTGAAAATAGCTTTTTGTTAGATTTCACAGGAAGTCCTAGCCCTCACTCCGGGATTGCCAAGAAGGAGGGTGCTGGAACTCCTCCTAATCTGTCTTCTGTTCTCTTCTGAGTGGGTGTCCATGCTCCCACAGCCTGAATCGTGGCCAGGAAGGTTTACCTCTACTAGAAAGCTTAGTTGGTGAAGTAGAGTGGAGATTATGTGGGAAATCTGGGAGTGAATGCCAGAGTGATGGAGGCTCCATGAAAATGCAGTATTAATTATTGATGGGAGAGAGACACTTTAATTGTCCTCGACACTGCATCTCAGTTCATGTAGAACAGAAAACTATTATTTAAACAGATGGCAAACCTGCCCATCCATAACCAGACATTTAATGAGATAAAACAAAGCAGCCAGTGCTGTAGGTGTGTGAGTCCAGACCATTTTGCAAGGCATCAATTTAATTGCCCTTTCTATTTTTGTGAAAGCTGTTCCCAAATGCTTACCTTGCCCTCTATTCTACCTTCCTGCTTTCCTTTATTTTTATCTTCCTTTCCTTTGTGGTATTTGTATTACAATCAGGTGGACAATTTTCTTCCCTCAGTCCCTGTGCTACAGTTTTTTAAATTGTGAACGTAATTGAGGCAGGCTGGTAAAGCTAAAGGCATATGGCGCTAACGCCAGAGAAGCAGGGTGTGAAACTCTGCTTAGCTATTCAATGGAATTTTCCTTGTCCATAAAATGGTCATCAAAAACTCCATTTCATAGCATTTTTTAAAGTTTGAAAAAATTATTATATACAAATAGAATTGCTAAAATCTGCCTTATAATTATGATGCATAATTTTTTCTTAGCTCCTCTGGGTTCCTCTTTCAAATTCATTTTAGACCTGCTACATAATCTTCATTATAATGTTAAGGAGATTTAATTGTTAAGGTCTAAGTTAATCTCCTGCCTTTTTAGTTGTTATGTAAAAGTAGTCATACCTAAATAAATATATAAAAGTTGTCCTCTATTGAAAACCCAAGATCTTTTTGTTTGTTTGTTTGAGGGACAAATAAGTATTGCTCAGGGTTTGCTTACACTTACTATAGTAGGGGATCAGGGGACAATATATGATGATTTGGGATCAAAACTGAATCAGCTACATTCAAGTCAAGAGCTTTAGCTTTTGTATTATCTCTGGCCTCCCAAAATTCTTTTGTGAATAAGTGGTTTTGTTTCTTGTCTGTACTTAAATGTTTTTAAATACAAATACTAGGTATTCCATGCTATTTATGGTAAATTTTACATCTGTTTCCAAAGTCTTCTAGAATCATTTCTAAAGTCAGACCATACTACCACCTCAGTAGCATTCTGGTATCATTCTTGACATCTTTTAACTTCAGTTTCTGTAGATGTCGTTTTTCTGTCATCAAGTTTTAGTAGAGATAGAAATAGAATTCATAGCTATTGCCTACTTTTCAAAGCATAAAATACAATTATGAAAACAAAGTTAACTAGAAAAGATATGAATACTATGTGAGTGTTAACTTGATTATCAGCAGGGGAGAACTGGGCAAAAACTAAAGCACAGGTCAAAATCAGTAGTAAAAAGTCATTAGGAATTAGATAAACTCATTCCAGGAAGAGGAGAAGGTACAAAGAATTAGAACCATTTAACTATTAGTGATTTAATTCTGCCTTATTGTTTGTGGCTTTTCCACGATCACGATCTTTCCGTTCATCATCTATTTGCTAGAGCGGGCACCAGTAATATCTCCATATGTCCTGTCTCATGCCAGTAGATCCAGGGGCATCGGCTTGCTACAGGAACATAAAGAGCCTCAAACCATTATATTAGGTCATGGGAATGACCTAATATAATTGTTACTGGTATTTGGCATATCAAATACAACACGAGCAGCTTGCCAGGCTTGCCGAGCGGGAGGCATACTCTTTGAAAAACCTCCAAATAAAGCATTTATTGATGAACCATGCGGCCGCAAGAGGCCGCTGAGCCTGGCTGTGATAGGCTGGTCGGCTGGGTGGAGTTCTGACGAGAGGGAAGTCCAAATATGGAAAATGGCGGCTCCCATGGAGTGGGGGGGGGTCGTCTGGCTTGTTGTGAGGCTCTGCCGGGGTGGTGGGCCAGGGCTAGAATCTGCCATGCCTCCCGACTGCCTCATGAACGGCTGGGCACAGGGAGAGCAAGGAACAGCTCTGCCCCATGTCTGAGAGTCTCTGGATCAGCATACCTGGGCCGGATTGAGTAAAAAACTGCTGCAGGGTGAGTGTTGATGATACGGGCTGTGATGGGCTGGTCGGCTGGGTGGAGTTCTGACGAGAGGGAAGTCCAAATGTGGAAAATGGAGGCACCCGTGGAGGGTGGGGGTGGGGCGTCTGGCTTGTTGTGAGGCTCTGCACGGGGTGGTGGTCCAGAGACTTTCAGACATGGGGCAGAGCTGTTCCTTGCTCTTCCTGTGCCCAGCCGTTCATGAGGCAGTCGGGAGGCATGGCGGGTTCCTAGCCCTGGCCCACCACCCCGGCAGTGGCTTTTCCACATAGAAGGTAAATGCATCAGCATTCACCCTGGGAATGTGAAGGAGCACACCTAGGGGATCCTGGTGTACAGTCTGGCTGGCTTGCTACCTGCCACTCCACTTGCAGATCCAGTTTTCATTCTGGCAGGTGTATCCCTACTGGGCTTCAGTAGTTGAAATTCAGAAGCAACACAGCCAGTGTTCCAGCACCCACTTTTTGGTGACTGTGCTCTCTTAAGTCACAGTTCATCTCTGCACTAGGAAAGTATGGTTCTGCACAAACCACTGATTTCAAGGAGAGAGCCAAATGTACAATTTTTTGATAAAAATGTTATGAATTTAATTGCATAGTAAGAGTTCAACGAATCCTAATACTCTGGGTTTTTTATGTATTTTAAAGGAAAGGAATTTTGTGTGTCTTCTCTTCCAAACCCCACTTAAAAAAAACTTCCTTTCTCTAACCAATAGATTCATCTTAACAGTTAAAGGCTAATTCTGAACTATGTGAAAAGGAACAGCTTTTTTTTTCTCTGAAGCAGAAGGAAACTTGTCAGGTATTAAACCCAAACACAAATGTTTTCCAAAAAAGCAAATACTTAAATGGTAGAAGCTAAACCCAAAAGGGAATGGTAGAATTGGAGAGCAGAGGTGTCTAAATAAGGGAACTCTGACCCTTCCACCAAATGAGAGACGAATGCTACTATACTTTTCTAATGCAAGAAAAGCACTTCTTTGTAGAATAAATTTGGTCACAGGCTTTTATTTGCAAGCCTTGCTTAAATGATTCAATATAAACTTTTATTCCTAGACATTTCAAGCTTTGTTTATAAAACACAATATGCTGGTTCCTTTTTGGAAAAAATTATCTCAGTAGATCCAACTTAACGTTCATAAATTTGGAACAACTTTTTATACATATAAAAACTTTGTGTATGCTTTTCATTGTTCCCAATGATTTTTTCCCATGTCCAAGCATAGCTGATGGACAGACACACAGCAAACTCCAGAATATCTTGTTCATTTACACTGTTAAAGAGTTTGATATTACTGGAAAACAAAAGACACACCTGAACATTGAGTGCATGTTAAACTCAATGAATCATTAAATCATTGATTTTCTACTACATCTCTGTATATCAAAGATTTAAATACCTACTTGTGGGGAGGCAGAATAATTTAATATGTAACTCTTAAGTTACAATTTTGAAGATGTGATAAGTTCTGCCAAAAGGGTTGTATAGTTTAATAAAATTAAAGAAGGAAGCAAAACCTGAACAAATGAGATTCAAAATTACCATTGAAGAAGATGTTTACAAGATTTGCAAGTGGCAAAAATAAACAAGCACACAACATTCTGAACCCTTGCAGAAAATGCAATATAAGAATATAAAATTTTATCTAAGTCTTGTTCTTCCATTTCACAACCTTGATAATGGCAATTAGTGATGTTGCTTCCAAGAATGCATAGCAGAGCTCCAAAAAGTTAAACATTTCTTTTAAAATAATAAACTGTATTCCACAGTATCTGATACCAAACAATGTAAAATAACTAAATGAATGATAAGTTAAAAGTAATGATAGGGTTCTATAAAGGGAAACAGTGATGCAATTTGCAGCAACATGGATGGAAGTAGAGGGTATTGTGCTGAGTGAGGTCCATAAGAATCAGAGTCAGATATAAAATGATCTCTCTCATAGTGGGACTCGAAGGTACATGGTGATACTATAAAGATTCAAAGGTGAACTTTATTTGGGAACTGACCCACACAATAGAGTTGGGGAATTGTGTGTGTGTGGGTGTCAGTTTACTATGTGTGTCTGTCAGTATCAGGTATAGAACCAGTCCAGAGTCTCTGGACTGCCTTTAAGCCTTTCTTCCAACTATTTCCTTGCTCTGCCCTTAGGCAAGCTTGGCCAACACTTCTCTCTGCTCCTCTATCATGTCAGGCTCTCTGGTCCTCCAGCTCACTCCTGCCAGTCAGGCTGAGAACACAGTCTCTACTGACTACTCAAATACTTTTCCAACTTTTTATGTCTCCATGTTTTGGGCATTCGCCAGCCCTTTAAGAAGTACAAGCCATCCCTTTAAAGAATCTCTTGAAACTTTTAAAGGAATGCAACATGTGGGGACTTGAATTCCTTGATTACAGGTGATAGGTACACGGTTATCGGGGCAAATAATTGGATTTATGTCCATGGGAAACATTATTGTATCACTTGATCACTTGATCACTTGAATCCCGTTATTCATCAATTTGCTCAAGCGGGAGCCAGTAACATTTCCATTGGACCCAAATGTAGCCCAATGGCATCTGGTTGATTCAGGAATATGAAGAGCCTCAAACCGTTCCTTCAGGGTCTTCACAAGGAACTCTGACCATCTTGTAGGTGGGCGGCCACGTGATCTTTTGACATCCCGTGGGACCCAGTCTGTAATGGCTCTAGTCCAGCGGTTGTCTCCAAATCGCATTACATGTCCAGCCCATCTGATTTTCGATGCCTTGGCAAACGAGACAGCATCCCTGATTCTGGAATAGAGAACGGATGTCAGAACTCCGGATTCCTTCTCTCACTTGAGTGAGGCATGATATTCCAAGCATAACTCTTTCAATTCCTCTTTGGGAGACCCGAATAGCATTCTCATCCTGCTTTCATAGGGCCCAGGTCTCTGAGGCGTATGTTAATGCAGGGAGAACAGTGGAGTCAAAGAGATGTGCCCAGAGCCAGAGGTTCTTTTGTCCTTTTAGCTATTTCTTCGATGCCTTTGAAGGCATTCCATGCCGCTCCCTTCCTCCTGCGCAGCTCAGGTTTTAGGTTGTTCATCATGTTGATTTCTCGACCTAGGTACACATAACTGCTGCATTCAGAGATGTTTGTTCCATTGAGAGTGAATGGGGCCTCTGAAACTAGTTCATTTTTCATAAACATAGATTTCTTTAGATTCAGCTGTAGACCTATCTTTCCCACTCTCAGTTGAAGTCAGCCAGCATTTGTGCCGCTTGGTTAATGTTTGGTGTTATTAGAATGATGTCATCAGTGAAGCGGAGATGGTGTAGTTGCTGACCATCTATCTTCACTCCCATTCCTTCCCATTCTAATTGTCACATGATGTTCTCGAGAGTGGCGCTGAAGACTTCTGGTGAAGTGGTATCACCCTGTCGAACCCCTCTTTTGACATCAATGGTCACTTCCTTGTAGAATGGAAAGGTGGGAGAGCATTGAAGGCTTTGCCTTGAGCTCTAGACATACGTACATACATATTTCCTGAGAAATAGCCTGGATAGGTCCTACAGTGTTTAATAAGTATCACAGAATTCACCAGTTTTCTTCCATTAGTGAAGATCTATCTACATATTCATGTGACTTTTGTTAGGCAGACAGTCCACACAAACAAAAGTAAGAGAGAATTTATAGTCTTCCCTTCAAAAACTTAAGTGTTTATAGAACTGTGGACAGGGTACTTACATTACATGTGGCTGATATGGGTTTAATCCTGGACACCACAAGTGATCCCCAAACACTGCCGGGAATGATACCTGAGTGCAGAGGCAGGAGTAAGCTTTGAATATAGTCAGTTGTGGTCCCAAAAAAAAAAACAAAACAAAGCAAGTGTTTTGAGCTACAAAATGAAATTTACCTTACAGGCATTAACTGTTTCAGAGTGAATACTCACTATTATATACATACAAGTTTTTTAAAATATGGACTGGATTCAGTTATTCAGTGTCAATATTTGAAACTAAATTTATCAATTTCTTTTGATGGGGGCCACTTCCAGAGTTTGCCCAAAGAGACTAAGGATCACGCTCAATGATACTTGGACAGTGACAGCTGGACCATAGTACTCAATTAGACACTGAAATGATGTACTACATTGACACAATTGTGCTGGATTTCCCCAGAGAACGCTTGGGATTGTTTGGGTGCCCTGTGGGACCATGGGTTGAATTTCAGTCTTTGAGGCAAAGAAGCATGTATCCCTGTCTATTCATCTATCTCCCTGGTCCACATATTTATTTATTTTAGGAGAATATTTTGCTTATTCCAATTCTGAATGTGTGCAATATTTGGTAGTCAGTAATAGATGTATGCTATTACTAAATTCTATGGTATTGCTAAATAGCATGTAACTATGGTACCAGGCTATTAAAGATAACTATTTCAAATATTCTTAAGTGATTTCATAAAATTGATATTTGATATTATTTATTGCATATCTATATCAGGGACCTCACTTACATTGCTTCTCTTAAGAAACACAGTTTTTGTTTGTACTTGTACATATGAAATTCTCACTCACAAAGAAATTCTACCTAAATCACAGACAAGTGTAAAAGCCCTTGTGGATATCCGCACCTCACTGATTTTGGACTTTATTTTTGAGTACAGAAGTACTAGTTATTTTCTATTATAATTCACTTGTATCACTTGTCTTCCTGTTGTTCATATATTTGTTAGAGTGGGCACCAGTAACATCTCCATACATCCTGTCGCAAGTGTAGCCCAAGGGCATCTGCTCTTTCCAGGAACATGAAGAGCCTCAAACCATTCCTTCAGGTCATGGGAATGAGATCTATAATTATTACTGGGTTTTGGCATACCAAATACAACATGGGTAGCTTGCCAAGCTCTGCTGTGTAGGTGGTACACTCTCAGTAGTAGGCTCTCATCTCAAGCTTTACTGATGAACTTCAATAGGGAGAGATCTGCTTTTCTCATAGGTGGAGCTCTGAGGAGCTGTGGAGTCCAGATGTTGAGAATGATTGACCTAATGATGTGGGGGTTCCTCCGGATTCTTGCTAGGCTCACTAGGATGACATCTCATGACTAGAACCTGCCTAGAACTGTATACAGTGTATAAATGTGAAAGATCCTGGGAAGGACCTGGTCCTAACTTCCAGTATTATCTGAGAATGTTGTGGGGCCGCCAGCATAGCTGTGGGTATGGAGTTTCTCTCTTCCGTGTTTGCTGGCTGTGGTGGTTGGGAGCTCGCAGCCACACCTTCAGCAATGAGGTTGAGGAGTGGGAGGAGAAGCCCAAATCCCTGCACCACATCTGGCCAGCGTGGCCCTCCCTCCGCACAAGTGAGTGAACCCTTGGAGCTATGTTGGACCCAGTCAGGGGCTGGCTGAGCCATTTACTGCCCTCCAGAGCTCCATGGGCTGCTTCCACGTGGGGTCAAGTGGAGCAGTTGTGGGTCTGGCGTGGTTGGGTCTGGAATGTCTCTCTTCTGGTGTTGCCGGTGAGATAATGAAATTTATTTCATTTTATAAAATTCGAGGTAAATAAGAGATAAAACTGAGTTAATGAAAAAATGATATGCATGGATGCACAGCCCTCTGTCCTTTTCCTCAAAATTCTTTCTACTTTTACTTATGTTCCTTCTTCCTAGAACACTATTCTTTAGACCCCCACCATCTTTCCATAAAACTCTAGTGTAAATCACTTATTTTTCTTGTTTTTCATTCAGTTGCATTTCTATTAAGATTTTTCTTTATGACATTTCTACAGTTTTAAAATTGTTTTTCCTCTACAGATATAGTGACCACATTTGTTTACATCTCCCATGATAATGAGGAAAGCAAAGTTTGGAAGAGGACTAGAGAAAGAAAAAGTAGAAGGAAGATGAAGTGAAAGACTATTGTACTCTCTGATATTATAATGATAATATAATTATAATGACACCAAACCTATCATGCATATCACCATCATCCAAACCCAAATATTCTGTCTCCACATGCTATCATACTGAGAACAGGGCTTCTACATAGAAGTGAACATTTACTCTCTACATTCAATCTAGTAGAGAGCTTAATTTGTCTATGACATGTTCCCAAAATATACTATTAGAGTTCTGAATGAGTAGATGAATGAACTAATGGATTTAAAAGTTCCAGCAAGTTATATGCCCACTGGAAGTTATTAAATTACTACTATGACCAGGAATAGAGGCTAAAGGCACTGAAATAAGTCTGGCAACTCTAAGAAGAAATGGAAAAAAAACTGGAGAGCACTGGCCAGAGAATACTTCAAAACACAAAGCTAATATAGAAGCCAATGGTGAAAGCAAATTGTGAAAGTATCAGATCACTTCTGAGTCAGCCTACCACAGTGGAGTGCTAAATTTCCTTTTACCTTTTTTCAAAAACAGGGCAAGCTACATAACAATAGGGTTCAAAAATAAGGATCCCCATTCAAAAGTTAGGGAAATGGCAAAAAATATTTATAACATAAAGTCATTTTATATTTTTATGCTTTCCCTTGATTTGATATGTGCTTTGAATTTCCTGTTTAACAGCCTTAAAGTAAGAAAATATCAACTGTTAGTATTGGTAGGGTTTTAGAAAGAAACACAAGAGAATGTAACTTTATGATTATTAATATTGTACAATTCATATTATATACTACATATGTATACTCGTATTTATTCTTACCAAAACAGCAGATATTTTGCACATTAACTCAGTTATTCATATTCTGAATAATGCACTCATTCCCAACACTGTCTACTTTTGGCTTATTGGTTAGTGAGGACAAAGGAAGGAAAATTGATGCATGGGTCACCCTGTTTCCCTTTCCTTCCATGTCATTATTTTCAGTGTAAATTGGTGGTCACTACAGGAAAGCACCAGAAGTAAGTACAGGATTGAATTCCTTGGTTGTCTTTAGAATATCTTCTTTATGGTTTAAATCAAAATAATGGCCTCTTGGGACTGTCAGCACCTCCACTTTGTTGTAAACATAACACACTTATCTTGTCCTCACCATAAGCCTCACCAAATTCACACATCATAAGTCCATGGGAATTCCGTGTTCATGGAACATCCAAATGCTTTTGAGGAGAGAGGTGAGAAACTCACTGTTCCTTTGAACTGTATTTCAAAGCAAAAGCTTCAGGTGACACTAGTAGGACAAGGACAAGCATCAGAAAGAGAATATATTAGTGTGGATAGGGTAGGGAAGACAGTCTTTTTAAGTTGTGTGAAATTTTACTTATCCTTTGTTTCATTTCCCCCATTTTAATCCTTTTTATTTTTTGTGAGGAGAGAGGTCTATTTTTCTTACCTCCCTCAATCACACTGTTAAAAAAAAAGAACCACGCAAGGGCTAGACAACTTTGCTGCCTTATTTTCTAAGTTGCTACCAAATAAGGCCATGTAGATAGAGACATGGCCCACAGAAATGACTGTTCCCTGTAATGCTCTGCACAGGATTTTCACTCTTTGAAGAGTCATTCATCTGCAATTAATGATTTAAACTTCTTTTTTAATGGTCACATGGATTTTGACATTATGTTGTTAGATTAGAGAATATTAACTGTGTTTTTACTTACAACAGCTAAGAGGGCTCTTGAAGTTACATCCCTGAATTAAGAAAAAATTTGAATCATACATACGTGGCTAAAAAAATCTGTCCTATAAATAATAATCATGAATAATTATTTCTCACCAGAAACCAGAGAATTGGCATGTTTTCTGGGCATAAACATTGAAAACAGGTTTATTTGTGCCATAGGATCACTCAAGCAGAAATAGTTCTATTATTGAAACTTTATATTAAAAATTATTTTTTTTAAAAAAGACATATTCCACTATGCTTTATCACATAAAAATGTAAGGTAGCATGTGTGAACTGTTTAAAGAGACTGCTAAAGATTCTTATAATAAGAAAGGCTGGGAAAAGTAGAGTTATATCTTATCAAAACAATCTAAGAAATCCAAAGAATGCTGCTTTTCTAGTAATACATAAATATACACGAACATGAGCAAGAATCCAAGTAAAGAAACAGTTCTTATTCATAGGATTGACAGTTTTATTATTACACCAGCCTGAAATAACATATAATGGTGTGTGAGTGTGCACTGGAGTTTCTAAAAGCAGCTTTTAAGATAGGCTTAATGTGAGAAGGGTTCAACTTTCTTCTTTGAGTTCTGGAGGATGGGGTCTCCTGGGGATAAAAGGGGGAAAGGAGAGATAAACTTTTAATGCAATATTTATTCTTGCCACAATTTGTTTTATATATTTGCTTAACTATATTTATTGTGAAGGCACCATATGCTAGGTTCTTTGCATATAGAAGAGCCCTCTGCCTTCAAATAGCTAAGATTACACAGAAAGCACAAAAGAGAAAGATTACACTAGTTTGAAGAATATAAGAATATAAGAATTTAGTAATACTTTTAGGAGATAACTTCATAAGGTTGAAAGTTGAGATAAGGGAAATTTTCTAGTACAAAAATAAGTCAAAATTCAGAAGGAATAAGCTAAGACATAACAAGGTCAAGTGTGGGAGATTAGAGAATGCTAAGTCAGCAGAAATCCTGAAAAAATTTCTTCTAGACAACTGAAGGTTTCTAGCTTTCCTCGATTTCCAAACAGAAGCCTAGGTTCTTTTTTAGATGGTCTGAAAAAATCTAAAAAATCTGAAAAGTCTAATAAAGGAATTTGACATTAAATATTTTTAAATGCAAAAATGCACAACCTTAATGGGGACATATTGGAATGACACCAATATCCAGACAGCAGCAAGCAAAAAAGGTCCATAACTTCTTTGGGCTACAATATATCTTATGTTCCAAAGAACTCTGAGTGAGGAGCCTGACAGAAGAGAAGATTCTGAGTTGGACAGAATATGTCTAATCATTTCATTTAGGTAATAATTAGAGGAATCTGAGGCTTGTCTGTATTGAGTCTTATGTCTGCACTAATAAAGCCTCTCCATAGAATCAGAAAAATAGAAATTATAATACTCTAATGTAATCTTGCAACAATTAGAATGGGAAAAAAATGGGAGTGAAGATAAATGGCCGGCAACTACACCACCTCCGCGCTGATGACATGGTTCTAATAACACCAAACATCAGCCAAGCGGCACAAATGCTGGCAGACTTTGACCAAGAATGTGGAAGGATGGGTCTACAGCTGAATCTGAAGAAAGCTATGTTCATGAGAAATGAACTAGTTCCAGAGGCCCCATTCTCTCTCAATGGAACAAACATTTCTGAATGCAACAACTATGTGTACCTAGGTCAAGAACTCAACATGATGAACAACCTGAAACCTGAGTTGCGCAGGGAGGAAAAGAGCAGCATGGACTGCCTTCAAAAACATCAAAGAAATAGCCAAAAGGAAAAAGAACCTCCGGCTATGGGCACAACTCTTTGACTCCACCGTTCTCCCTGTATTGAGATACGCCTCAGAGACCTGGGCCTTACGAAAGCAGGATGAGAATACCATTCGGGTTTCCCAAAGAGGAATTGAAAGAGCCATGCTTGGACTATCACGCCTCACTCAAGTGAGAGAGGGAATCCGTAGTTCCTTCCCTCGGTCACTATTCTAAAATCAAGGATGCTGTCTCATCTGCCAGAACATCGAAAATCAGATGGGCTGGTCATATAATGTGATCTGGAGACGACCATTGGACTAGAGTCGTTACGGATTGGATCCCATGTGATGCCAAAAGATCGCGCGGCTGCCCACCTGCAAGATGGTCAGACTTCCTTATCAGGACCCTAAACAAACAATTCAAAGCTCTCAATATCCCCGAAACAGACAGATGCCATTGGGTTACACTGGCACATGATAGGGTCAAATGGAAACATTACTGGAGTCCGCTGGAGCAAATTGATGAATAACGGGATATCAAGTGATCAAGTGGTCAAACTTACTACAATAGGCTCACACAATTATAAAGGCTGACCAGACTCTCCATCTGCTGTCTCTAAGCTGGAGAAATAAGAAAGACAACTAATAATTCATTTTTAAGTTAAATGTCAAAGAACCGAAGAAGCCAAGGGAACAAATATTAGTCTGAGATCAAAGACTTGGATCCAGGACCATGCACATAACAGGGTTGAGGGAGGGCATCCTTGCAAAGAGATAAAATTTTCCGTACTGTAGTCATCTTGTTCTATTCAGATCCTCAACCAATTTGAGGATATCTGTATGTCTTGGGGGAAGTAGTTCTTCTTACTGTGTATGTTAATCTTTTCAAAGTAACTTCCTCCAGTTATCCAGCAATTCCCGAGTCCAATCAACTTAATACGTAAAATTAAGTATACTGAGAACCCAAGTGACAGTGCTTAATACCACCATGATTGTGTGTTCAGTAAGAGAATTGCAATGCAAAGACCCAGAAGCTAAATGACATCTGTATCTTTAGGTGCAAGTAAGTACTTAAATAGGAACTAAGTGTAAGGTAGAAATCATAAATTGTGTGTGAGAAGAGTACATGAACAAGATTTTACATATACTGAAGTTTTGAAATACTGGAAATGAATGTCATTTAATAATTTAATGAGGGGAGGGGAAACAAATTTGCATTTTCAGAAGAATATTATGTTGCAGTATGAATGATAGACTCAAGTGAGGGCCAATCAAAAGGAAGAGAAGCAATTTATGGGGGATATGAGTAGCCTAAATTTACAGATAGAAAATGAAGCAGAGGTAATGGAGAAATATTGACTATGCCTTCTTTACACCCTGATTCTCCTTTTCTCACCTCTGTTGCATTTATTGGGAAAAAAGAAGGAAAGATAAAGTCAAACCCACCTGTTCTATTCTAAAGACTGGGTCCAGACTGGGAACAAATTATATATTCACTTATATATCCAGCTTACATATCTTAAGAGTGAGATAAGACTGTTACCAGAATAATTGAGTCAGTTGAAGAATGAGTTTTTGAAAAGAAAACTGCTTGTCACATACAATACACAGAAAGCTTTAATAGCAAGAGGCGACACTATTTTCACTCTTATGCCAATGTTGATCACCAATCTTGTTCTTCTTTGAGCTTCAGCTATGAATCAAAACATCAAAAAGATTATGGTAACAACTTGGAAAAGATATAGCTCCTCTTTCCAAGATACAATATGTATGATAAATTGGACTTTAAAGCCAACCACATTCAAGTAAGCCTAAGAAAAAAAAATAAGATTCCATCCATAAAATTATTTCTTAAATCAATTTGCAAGGAAGTGTCATAACAACACTAATGATAGTGATAGAATTTTTCAATTATTTTCTACCGTGTGCTTGTTAACTTTATAAACATTCTTTTGGGCATTATTATCTTCAACAGTCAAAGGAGCAACTCGAAAACAGTTGGAGCACAAAGGGGATATAAACCTTCAGGCCTTCCTTCATTTGCTTCCTTTCTGCTATTTAACAAGCCAATCTATACCATTATACAAAAAAACATATCACTGTATCACTGTCTTCCCGTTCATCATCGATTTGCTCGAGCGGGCCCCAGTAACATCTCCATATGTCCTGTCTCATGCTAGTAGAGCCCAAGGGCATCTGCTTGCTCCAGGAACATAAAGAGCCTCAATCCATTCCGGAATGAGGTCTATACTTGTTACTGGTATTTGGTATATGAAATACAACACGGGTAGCTTGCCAGGTTCTGCCGTGCAGGTAGCATACTCTTGTAGTCATCTCTAAGTCCAGCATTACAAAAAAAACATATATTTAAAAGAAATCATTTGAGGTAAAGATATGTGGGAAGTATATTAATTCTATCTTAATCTTTCCTTCAAGTCTAGAATTTTCTACACAAAAGGTTCATGATCATTTAACTGTGTCACAAGTTTTGGGTGTGTGTGAGGAGGTTGGAGCATACCTGGAGGTGTTCAGGGACTATTCCTGGATCTAAGATCAGGCATGAGACTTGGTGATCCTCAGAGTACCACATATGGTGCCAGTGATGGGACAAAGATTGAATGCATGAAAGATGTTTAACTCATGTGCTTACGATTTCTCAGGTCTCCATAACTTATCTCTTATTCATCTGTTGATAAACATGGGTAATAAACTTTTGACACAAATAAAATACTAAGTATGTACTCCATTTTATATGGAATTCCATTAAATAGACATTTCATAATCTACTGATCAGCATACATTTTTCTTGCCTGCATTGACTGATTTAATGACCAGACTCTTTGTTTCATCCTGCAGTGACACAGGATGCCCTGGAGTCCTCTTTGCATCCAGTTGACAAACATGAATAGACAAAAAAGTACCATAGTTATCTTGGCCCAAAGGCAACCATTTTGAAAGGGAATTTTTTGCGTAACCACACCTCAGAACAAATATGCTAGAAAAATGATTAATCATAAAAATGGTTAGCTGTGTCCAAACCAATTGTAAACTAGAAGAAACTATTGTAAACCAGATGAAAGGGAAGAAAACATAGAGAGTTAAATGTCATGTTGTTGGGGCCAAAACAATAGAAAGCAAATGGGCACTTGATTTGTATGGCACCAATCCAGGTTTAATCCCTAATCCATATATGGTCTCCTATGCCCTCCAGAAATGATCTCTGAGTAAAAATCAGGGAAAGTCTTGAGAACAGGCAGGCATGACCCAAACAAAAGAACAAAAACAAAAAGAAATTAATTTTTATGGTTGTCAAACCCATCTGTGTATGATGAGGCCTAGCTAGCTTGGTATCTTTCCTGTCTAATCTACTTGCAGTTTAAGCTATTTACATGTCCTTAAGCCAGGGTTCATGCTAATAAGATCTCTCTTATGTGTAAACACTGATGGAGGGTGTGGCAGTTACAGGAGTTATTTTGACTCTGAATCAGTAACTTCTGAAATATTATTATAATCTCTACTATGATTTCAATATTATCTAGATCAGGAACAATTCCTCTTAATACTCACTAGTTCCAGCGTGGGACAGTTAGAATTTACCAGGAGACTAACCCTGGCTACCTTGAGACTATCCTTGAAAATTAAAGGAAGGATCATGCTAGTTTGTCCTCAAGCATAGAACATGAACCTGTCAGTAAACAGAGGACAAGACACTCAGAATCACCCTGGTGCAGATGATAAATAAGATGGACCCTGTGGGTACCATCTAGATTACATGAAACCCTTGAAATATATGTTTCTCCCCATGAATATACATCCATTGAGATGTATTTCTTTATACCAGCCACCCCCCTCTCCAGTGTTTTGACATAACAGATAATCTCTGAGACAGGGATAATCCCTGGAATAATCATTTCATTAAACCTGAAAGGAGTGTGGTACCACCCTGTTCTACATCTGGAAGCTGATTCCTTGAACTTTGTTGACAATACCCTCCCTGAATATAAGACTGCTTTTAGGTATAAAAAGGACTGACTTGAGGTACTGGATCTACTTTGGTGGGAGACGTTGGCTAGAATGCATGGTCTAAGTTCGAACAAAAGTTAGAGGTCTGGGGAATCCCATTATCTTGGGATGCAGAATCAGAGCTTGTTTTATTGGATTTTAATAAAAACCTTTTGGAACTGTGCTGGACTCCTGAGTTTTTGTCCAATCCCCACCTGCCTTAGCAGTAGAAGGGAACCTGTTTCCTGATGTTGTTGGGGACCCCAGGGGAACCCACACCAATTGCTCTTTTTGTAAAGTTTTTTTTTTTAATTTGAAATCATGTTAAAAATAATTCTTCACTTAAGGAAATATTCTCCAATATTTTTCTAACATTTGCAAGGTAACAGTTTTTTTTTTTGCAAGCCAGCTAACCAGACTTCAATACTGTCTTCATGAATAATTTTCTTCTCTATAATTTAGAAGGAGGGGCAGAGCGATAGTCCAATGGGTAGGGCATTTGCCTTGCACGTGGCCGGCCTGTGCCGGCCTGGGTTCAATCCCGGCATCCCATATGGTCCCCGAGCACCACCAGGAGTAATTCCTGAGTGAAGAGCCAGGAGAAACACCTGAGCATTGCTGGGTGTGACCCAAAAAAAAGTAAAATAATAATAATAATAATAATAATAATAATAATAATAATAATAACTTAAAAAGGACATATACTAAATGCTATTTTATTTCTCTTTTGTTCTTGGTTTAGGCCACCACAAAGCATTTTAATTATAAAATTTCTTTATTTTTAAAAAATCTATCCTTTTGCTTCACATACAAGGGGCAGAGCTCTACCAGCTCTCCCTGTGCCCAGCTGATCACAAGGCGTACTAGAGGGAAGGCAGGTTCTAGGCCTTGCCCGCCATGTGAGCAGAGCATTATAAGAAGCCAGAGGAACCTCCACACCATGTGGGCCGCCATTAACCACATCTGGACTCCCCAGCTTGTTGGAGCTCCACCCAGCAAAAGAGCTGATCATAAGCCCGGCTTGCACAGCTGCTTTGCAGCTACATGGTTCATCAGTAAATGTGAGAAGAGAGGCAACTACAAGAGTATCCCACCCCAACAGCAGAGCCTGGCAAGCTACTATGTAGTATTTGATATGCCAAATACCAGTAACAATTATAGACTTCATTCCCATGACCTAATGGTATGGTTTGAGGCTCTTCATGTTTCTGGGAGTGAGCAGATGCCTTAAGGCTACACTAGCATATGACAGGACATATGGAGATGTTACTGGTGCCCACTCGAGCAAATCATTAAATGGGAAGACAAGTGATACAAGTGATACAAGTGATACTTTTGCTTCAATGTTAGTGTTATTGTTCTTTCAAAATACTTCCATCATAAACTCTTTGCAAATGATGCAAATGATACCTCTCCAAGTCTATTCCTGATACCCAAATTTATTAGCATAACAAGCTTAAACTGAGATTATATATATAAGTATATGTATAACATATATGTATATGTACATATATATGTATATATAGTATATATATACTATTTGGTTTGTAATCACTTAGAATAAATGCATTACTTCATGAAATAGTCATGACTGAGAATATATTTATATTATTTTGTGCATTAGAATAATAGTTTTAGTGGATACCAAATTTCAGACTAAATATATTTTTCACCAATACCTATAGACCTCACTTTCTCTGTATAATTGTCCGTATTGTAGCAGAGATGTCTGATGATTTTTCAATCTCTTTCTGATTTTCTAGTAACATATTTTCCATGTTAGATACATATAGAAATTTGTCATTTTTAGAAATCAAGCTAACTGTCCGATGCATACTCACTATGCCAAAACCACTAATAAAAATGTCATCTTCCTGACCCTGAAAGAGCCCATAATATGGCAGCACTAAGATGGACGAACAAGGAGGGCCTGATAAAATCTCAGGGCCACACTAAGCTGCCAAAACAAAGAAGGACTAAAATGACAGTGTGTACTTTCAATGCACGAACACTGGTAAAGAAGCATATATCGAGGACCTGATGGTGCAAGGGCAAAAGATCAAGTATGACATCACTGGTCTGACTGAGACAAAGAAACATCAATCCCATCACACTGTTTTTGACACCTGAAAAGAACTGCTCCTCGGAACATGTGATGAAAGAGGCGTCGGTGGCATCCGGTGTCCTTGTCAACACGAACATGAGTGCGAACACTGATTCATTTGAATGCCTAACAAACCGGATAGGACGACTTCACTTGAAGAGATGTGGCCCACTGCCAACAGTTTCTATCTTCATTGTCTACACACCACATCCACATACAAGGAAGAAGAAATTGAGAAATTCTACATGTAACTGGAGGAGCTCTATAAAAAAAGACCACACCTTCTACAAGATCATAGTCGGTGATATCAATGCCAAGATAGGACCAAGAAGATCAGCCGAAGAACTCTAAGTCGGGACCCATGGCCTAGAATGGAACGAACAGGGTGAGAGACTATCTGGAGTTCATCATGTCCACCAAGACAATTCATGGGAACTCACAGTTACAGAAGGCTAAAAGCAAAACATTGGACATGGGAATCCCCTGGTGAAAAGTTCCACAATGAAATTGACCACATCATCTTCAATCGACGGTATTGTCTGACCGAAGTTGCTGTCATCCCAAAATTCCAAACAGGATCGGACCACCATCTCCTTCGTGAAAAATTCTACTTCACGCAACAGGGAGAAAAGGCTGCAAAGTTTAAGAAGAGAACTCCCAGAAAGACCACCAACTGGGAACTCTTTGGCACCACTGCGGCAACATGGGAAGATACCATCATTGAGGACATCGATGAAGAATACAACTGACTGGTTCAGCACCTCCATGATTGTGCAAAGAATGCCAAGAGAGAAAAAGCCACTAAAAGACCCCTGTCTTCAGAAACTCTCGAGCTCATTCGCCAATGTGGTAAGGCACGAGCCTCAGATGACCAAATGCTAAATTCCAAGCTTGCAAAGCAGTGCAGAGAAGTAATAAAGGAAGACTTCAAAGAGAGAAGAGCAGAAATACTGGAAGATGCAGCAGAAGCCGGGAGGAGAATTTGCAATGCCAGTCTGTCTTAAGCCAACTATAAGACCAAGATGACTGCCCTCCGACGCCCTGATGGATATATCACATTTTCCAGAAAGGCACTGGAGAACGTTATCCATGACTTCTACTCAGATCTCTTTGATAACCAACTTCTACCCGCCCACATACCAAATTTCGCAGGATGGATATGTCAATCCCAACGTTCTCCCTTCTGAAATCCGACATGCCATTTCGTTGGTAAAGAAGGTAACAGCACCAGGCCCAGACAAAGTCAAACCCAAACACCTGAAGAATCTGCCTTCAGTGCTCATCAATACACTGGCTGGCTCTTCACACACTACCTATCTGAATGCAAGGTGCTCTCCCAATGGAAAACCAGCAGGGCAGTTCTATTGTTTAAGGAGGGAGACATCCACGACATTGGCAACTATTGCCCCATCTGCCTGTTGTCTGTCATCTACAAGCTGTTCACTCGAGTCATCCTAAACAGGATTGGCAGAACATTAGATGAAGGACAACCATGCGAGCAAGCTGGCTTCCGAAAAGGATTCAGCACAATCGACCATATCCAGACCAAGCTTATTAAAGTTTGTAGGGAGCTCAAGATGCCATTTTGTCTCACATTCATTGATTTAAAGAAAGCCTTTGATTCTGTGGAGACAGAAGCGATCACTGAAGTCATAGCCAAACACGGCATTCAAACCCAATACATCAAGATCCTTCGTGAGCTGTATTACAGATTTACCACCAAGATCTCACCATTCTACAAGGAAGTGATCATTGATGTCAGAAGAGGGGTTCGGTAGGGTGATACCATTTCACCAAAACTCTTCAGCGCCACCCTCGAGAACATCATGCGACAATTAGAATGGTTAGGAATGGGAGTGAATAGACGGTCGGCAACTACACCATCTCCGTTTCACTGATGACATCATTCTAATAACACCAAACATTAGCCAAGCAGCACAAATGCTGGCTGACTCTGACCAAAAATGTGGAAAGATAGGTCTACAGCTGAATCTCAACAAAACTATATTCAGGAAAAATGAACTAGTTCCGGAGGCCCCATTCACTCTCAATGGAACAAACATCTCTGAATGCAGCAGTTATGTGTACCTAGGTCAAGAAGTCAACATGATAAACGACCTAAAACCTGAGCTGCGCAGGAGGAAGAGAGCGGCATGGACTGCCTTCAAAAACATCGAAGAAGTAGCCAAAAGAACAAAAAATCTCCGGCTCCAGGCACATCTCTTTGACTCCACCATTCTCCCTGCATTAACATATGCCTCAAAGACCTGGGCCCTATGAAAGCAGGATGAGAATGCTATTTGGGTCTCCCAAAGAAGAATCGAAAGAGCTATGCTTGGAATATCACGCCTCACTCAAGTGAGAGAAGGAATCCGGAGCTCCTACCTCAGTCGCCGTTCCAGAGTCAGGAAAGCTGTGTCGTTTGCCAAGGCATTGAAAATCAGATGTGCTGGACATGTAATGAGATTTGTAGATGACCGCTAGACTAGAGCTGTTACCGACTGGATCCCACGGGACTTCAAAAGATCATGTGGCCGCCCACCTACAAGATGGTCAGACTTCTTCATCAAGACCCGAACTAGCACTTTGAGGCTCTTCGTATTCCTGAAGCAACTAGATGCCATTGGGCTACACTGGCACGTGATAGGGTCAAATGGAAATATTACTGGCGCCCGCTCGAGCAAATCAATGAATAACGGGATGTCAAGTGGTCAAGAAGTGAAGCTAAAATAAGTTTAGGCCTAATAATCTTTATTTATTTATTCTATTTATGTACTGACATATTCAAAATTTAAATTTTTGAATTTTATTTTTCCTAATGATTTAGTCATTAGAAAATTCATTATTAAAATTATTAAATATTTATTAAATTTTAAGAACGCTACCAGTTTATAATGTTTGTATAATTATAAAGTATATGAATACCTCTTTGAAATCTGTCTCGTAGCTATTTCCTCCTTATTTTATATTTTTTCCACTATCTTAATTATGTCATGCTTTCACTTAGACAGATACATTTTGTCCATTAGATAGATTTTGAGAGCTGGGCTTTAAACTTTATTGGAAGTAGAGTCTTCCCTTCACTGAGACTATTGAATTCTTATCTGAACATTTAAAAAAATTGAAAGGAAGTTAGTTACCCTACGATGGTCAGAACCCAGAGCTATTATGTAGACTGCCTCTGAAGTTCTTGATTTCTCTAACAGCTCTCATCACCAAATGAAAGGCAGAGGTATTATTTCCTGGTAATGACTTAAGGAAAGTAACCCTCCATTTATTCATTTATTACAGAGTCACATATCTTGCAGTAGCTCAGAGAAAACTGGGGTGATTCATCTTTTCTTCAATTCTAAATAGTTGCTCTTAAATGGAACCTAGTGTCTCTATGATCTTAGTTAGACGCCACTCAGGTCAAGGATTGGGCAGGAGAAAACTGGTTAGAGCTGTTAAGTATAGTGAGTTCTGTTTCTAGTGTTCTTCAGCCTACTATTCTCTAGAGATCCTTCTCTCTTATCCTAAGTAAGGTATATGACTGTAATTCACTCATAGGCTTCCTTCTTTGTATAAGATAAAAATAGGACTGGTTAACTTTTGACTATGATAGTTTTCATCTGGATTGTATGTTTCCAAATTCCCTCCAATTTTCTTTTCATAAATTGTGGATAGTCTGTATAACAAGTGCACATATATATATATGTATATATATATATATATATATATATATATATGTGTGCACTTGTAATATATTTATATATATATATATATATATATATATATATATATATATATACAAACAGACCCAGCAGTTGGCAGCCCTCTGCAGCCACACTAGTGGTTCCTGGGTCTATGAGGTTCTGGGGTTAAAAGTGTAACTCCAGGGCTGCTAGGTGTGTGCTCTAGCATTTGAGTTGAATCCCTAGCTTCTCTTTTTTTTCCTTTTGTGAGGAAAGAAAATATTTCACATTTCTCATTTTTCTCTATATTTTGCTCATTTTGTACCATAATGGTAGATGGATATATTTACATGTTCTAGTTTTTGATGCTTTTCTTTTAGTTCAACATTTTAAAATAATAATAATAATAATAATAATAATAATAATAATAATAATGAATCACCATGAATTACAAAGTTCCTCATGATTAAATTTCAGTTATACAAAGTTCCAACACCAGTCCCTTCACAAGCGCTTCACTTCCCTCCACAAGTGTCCCTAGTTTCCCTCCCACCCCTTGTCCTGCCTTTATGGCCAACACTATTTTCCTTCACTTTTCTTTTTTTATTCTTGTTAGCACTTAGGTTTATAGTATTGTCACTGTTAGGGTATTCATGCTGGCGAGTCTGTAAAATGGGTACAGTGTTTGCTTTATAAGTTACCATACAAAGTTCAACTCTTTATGGTTTCTTATCAGGAGTGATCCCTGAGCCCACAGGCAGGAGTAAGTTCAGAGGACAACAGGGTGTGCCCCCCCAAAAAAAATACCAAAAAGTCATAGTTTTACTGATTCTCAGAAAATGTTATATCATTAACTGAAAGAAAAGCAGGAAAGGAAGAG